>OMKY01022360.1:1180-14604 GCA_900302395.1 Bregmaceros cantori
CACCCCTTCACAATGAGATTATCAATAAAGATGAAAAATAGCCCTTGTGCCCAAAAATGAAAAAACAACCCCGCTCACTCGTTTCCTGGTTATCCCGGTGTGGTATCACGGGTTATTGTAATCTAATAGGAAATTATCCCAGAGAGGAGAATCAAGGGAGGGTTTAATAATCCTTTATTAATATTTAATTAATAAAGAATTATATAATATGTAGGTTCATAATATGAATGACCCTTTAGGGTCCGTGGGTACACAGTAAAAACAACTATCTAAATGAATCCGTCAATTTGTCCTCGGATGAGGTACTCATCTCAGTATCGGCTGACCCGAGGTCCACTGGGACGGAATCAGGTTCCGCTGGAGGCATCTGGGGGTCAGGCTGTAAGTGAGACAGACAGCACCCAGATTGAGTCAAACTCCAGAGTTGGAACAGTAATCCATGAAAACTTTGTCAAGGTATTGAATCGTGGTGGTGTGACGTGCTTAGTCAGGCTAGCTCACCAAGACTTTGGGAGCGCTGGGCCTTCCGCGGACGATCCGTCACTGGGCAACACTGCTGGGCAGTCCGTGGACGAGGCGCGCTGTTCGCACACCCGGTCCCGCTGACTTGTAACAGGTGGCAGTCAACACGCCAAGTGAGTCATAGTGCGCGCTAATTCATCCGAGCCAAGACCTCTGGGAATTGGTAGTTTCGGATTGGGCTCAACCAAGGGGGTTCAGAGTTCTGACTCAGTAGCACTGACTGAAAGCGATCACGCTTGAATCCGTATTGTACATAGAAACGGAGGGTCTCATCTGTTCTACATCTGCGCCTCATTGATGGAAAAAGGCCAAAGCGAATTGAGTGCGACCGCCGTCACACTGGTTTATTTTGAATGTAATTGTTTGGCTTGTGCTGCAGATACTTCACATTACCGCAAGTTTACTTTTTTTCAACTTTGAAAATAATAGAAGATTTTGGACAGCAACACTTACAGCATTTTTGTTTGGTCCATGCCCGGGTGTATGATTGCCAACCTTTCTGTGATGTCCCTCTTTCGAAAACTAAACCTGTTAATAAAATGGAAAATGGTGCTTACAAGTAATTTCTTTATAAAACATGTTAATACTATTGTTTTTTTTTCACAAGTTACAAACATTTCCATAAATCAAGAACAAATTATGAACATTTTTAAAATTTCAAACAAATTAGAGAAAATGTGCATTCATACGCCACAGGAACTCAGTCTGTTAAGATAGTGCACAACAAAGTATGTATACGCAAGGAGTTGTGAGTTCCCCTCATCAACAGCTTTGCCGCATGTCTCCTCCCCTTTCTAATCCCCTTTCCAGCTAATCCTGAAAGCTGGAAATGGTCTGAATGGGCCAAAAAAAAAACCACCAAATATCCTCCAAACATATCTGAACATTATAGTGTATAATGTAAAGAAGAGGATCTCTGCTGTATTAGGTACGAGCGATCACGTCACTTGTGATCGAGTCCGCTTCCAAACGCATCGCATGCGGAGGAGCTCATTATACGCAGTAGGAGCGGCCTCGAATGTCGACAGTTGCTCCCAGTTCGCATGTTGACCGGTGTGGCTGCGCGCACCTGCACGTTCTGTTAAGCTACAAGTTGGAGTCTCCGAGATAATGCGGCCACCCCGTTGGTCCTTACATGGTCGGTTTAACCCCTATGTTCCGAAGTCCCTATGTTCCGAAATCTCTATGTTCCGAAAATGTATGTATGCAACCCCTAACACCTACCCTAAACTTAACCCCTAGCATAATCCCTATGTTCCGAAATGCCCCATACATTTTCGGAACATAGGGATTTCGGAACATAGGGACTTCTGAACATAGAGCTGACCCCACGTGGTCACATAGTTCTACATGCAGCGTTGTGAGGCATCTCGGACGCACCAACTCGGTGCGAAGGAAACGCAACATTGAAATAATACTACTAGATACTAGACACTCATTTGACAAATATTTTAGGTAACTTGAATGGAAATGTAGCAAACACACTCTTGTCCCGTCCGGGAATGCAGTCGATGGTCTTCTTGCCCAGCAGCAGCCAAGCAAGATGGCGTCTTTTCGTCTCGTCGGATTGCGGTAACTTGGGGTTACGAAAGAAAAGGCATGTCAGCTTTTGGCAACGCTTGCCGTGCACGTGCAGGAATGTAAACAATGGCACGTGTATCCATGCAACTCCGCCCGACAGGAGCAGGTTATGAGTCTAATTTTCTACACTCTAAAAATGTTTTTCTGTATGACGCCTGTGGAAGCATGCAGCACCATTGATACTGCTATTTTCATCGCCACTTGAATTTTTTTTTTCTCTACAGGAGCTGTACTGTTTGTAGAAGAGTGTAGAAAGGTGTGAAAAAAAGAACATCCTCACCTCTTAATGTGTGCTCAGCTGAACATGTTTCTGTACCTATTACCTCATATCTTGTTACATCATGTCTTGCACAGTTGCTGCAGCTTTTGAATCAACAGCAATTAGAGATCATCACTCCCAAAATAGGCAGTGATGACAAGGCAAGATGTGTTCATGTTGAAAAGTAAACCACACCATTGACTTCCGAGGACAATTAATTCACGATTGTCATCACAGTACCCCACACAGTAGAAAAGAGGGTAATAGGCAGAATAACACACAAGTGTCTATAACCCAGAGAAACCTGAGGTGTGTGACTTCAAAAATACATTAATTGGATAGCAACATTTCACCAGGTGAACAGAATTATGAAACTTCTATCGGCCGGGGTTTTCTCACATGTTACATGAAATACCTTTTGAGTTCAGAATCAGAGTCAGGTTGAGTGCCATTCTCATTCATACAAGCTCACAGACTAGGATTGTTTTCTTACTATGGTACAAGTGGCCGGGATCATGCCTGTAGACCGAAGGTACTTTAGACCGAAGTTCCTAACCCTAACCCAAGCCTAACACCTAACCCCTAACCTAACACAGAGCGAATGCGAGCGAGGGAGAGTGGGGAGTTGAGAGAGGCCAGCGACATACCACTGTGCGGCGGCATTCTGCAGCGTCCGGCTTTGTGAACATTCGGTCTACAGGTCGGACCCACAAGTGGCCAGGAGCCAATGGATTCAATAGAACACAGACACAGTCTAATGCAGTCAGCATGTATTTGCCGACCCAACCTACCAGGAATAAAAACATTTAATGAGTCAAAAGCAATATACCTGGGTGCTTATATAAAGGGATATGTATGACATAGGGCCGAACCCACAAGCTCGGGGGAGTCCACAGAGTGGCGGTAGTAGGAGTACTGGGGTCAAAAAGTGGCTAGTGCAGCAACCTCAACTGAAGCTATTGATGCGTTTCCTCCTGTCTTGGTAGGGCAACCTGAGTGGCTAGATATCTGTTGTGGTGACAGATAATTAACAGTGATAGACATTATGTGGCCCTTAATCGGTCAACAAGATTCACAGTGGAAATCATAGCCTTTTCCTCACCCCAGGTTGGAACTCAGAGACCCCATGCAGCTCAGACCTCTCAGTTAGTGTTGGACACAGAACGAGACACGGACCGCAGCAGTTTGTACCAATGAAATCACCTGAGTGTAACAGATGTGAAACAGTCATGTAATTTGAGCGGTGATTGATCCGACAGTAATAGGCTGACCAGCCAATTGCCATAGTGTCAATAGCCGTAAATAGCCTGCTATTTAAGGTCCTCTCTAGGTTCTGTCTAGGCACCCAGGGTCAAGGTGAAATTGGGACAAGTTGCAAGGTTGACAAGTGTCCAGTTCCCATCACTATCTGATATTCAGCAGCCAAACTGTGTCTTGTGAAGTCCTGGTTCCGATGGACCAGGAACTCCTCCCTGTGTTGAGAGGAGTAATTGTCCAGGTTGGGAGGGACAGTAGTACTGAACCATCAACTTTTGCTGGTAACTTCAACTTCCTCAGCTGCCAAAAGACGCGCATTCTCTCTAGACGGGTTTACGTGCAAAACACTAGGGGGAGTCATTTTGTCCTGCTCTTCTTAAGGTCACTTCCGGTGCCTTATTGTTGCCTATGTCAACTCTGGTACTGGACCGAGGTCCGAGCACACAAAACACACAAAACGCACAGCAGTTCAAAATCTGACCACTAGATGTTGGTATGTGACCAGTTACACATCACTCCCCTTGCTATGTTCACCATTTTGTATAAATATTGATGAAATACAGTCAAAATCCGACATAAAGTTAATCACTGAGTGAACATGTTCTTCTGGACCAATAGGCTGACTGTTTCTACTAGTAATTCCAAAAAGAATGAGAAAATGCAACGGGTTGCACTGATTATTAAATCATGCATTTGTGGGTCACAGATCCGCACGAGAGCATTTGGGTGTGGAATATCACCCCGCATGTTATCACCATCCGTTTTAAATAACGCAGTAGGTGTGTGTTCCCACTGAGTGGACATGTTGAAAAATATTCCAAAACACGGCAAAATAAATGGCACCGGAAATGACGTTCCGAGTACAAATTTAACCGGAAGTACCCCCCGAACTCGTCTATTGGGCCTTGCCGGTGACAGAGCTCTCCCACGTGAGGTCCTGGGTGTTGTTAGTGCCCATCATCTACCCGCATGATGTTGATGTTTTCCAAGGAGAAAAAATTGTTGTTGACATATTATTTGAAATTACTTTTTATTACTTTTTAAAGGGGCGTTAATCATTGTTTGATACACACACAAGCTCTACACACACACACATACACACACGCCCTCCTACATGATTATGCGAGATTGCAATGACCCAGGGTCATCTTATGCCTCACAGCCTCTTCAATACCATGCTAAATATATCTGTGGATGTGTGTGTGTGTGTGCGTGGGTGCAACTGGTTTGTATCATGGGGGCTTCCATGTTTTCCCCGTGTGTTGTGGCTCCAAATGAACAATGATGAATAATTGAGGCCGGTGCTCCATCGTACGGCAGGGTCTGACCAAGGAGTGCTGAATGAAGCGTCTGCCGTGGGCGGATTGTGTTTCCTTCATTATTTCTATGCCCCTACGCAGGGGAGTGACAAGTCGAAAGGTGCCGGACCCTCTTTCTAGCAAAAGTGCCACACATGAAATCATTTAAAAGCAGATTGTTTTATTCATTAAAGCACTGGCCCATGTTTTTCTTCCAGTGATTGTTTTGGGTGCACGTGATTTGTGTGCCAAATTTTTCATTTTATTGAGAGCGTTAGTGGGGCTGTGAGAAGTGACCGGTGATCGAATTCTCAGTGGGTTTAATCAGGGCTTGAAAACGAAATTATTTTTAAAACGTTCCATTCCGAACGGTTCAGGCAGGCGTATCTTCAACGTTTTCATTCCCGGAACCGTTCTGTTCCACCAAAATATCGGTCCTGAACCGGTTTAAGACACTAACATTTTGTTCTTAAAGTTCCTTATTTTTTGAAATGTTAAGTTTAGATTTAGTTTATTCTAAATATATTTGGTGGACTTTCAAACTTCAGTGCAATTGTATTAACGTGAAAACCCTGGTTTAAAACGCCATTATATTCGCTTCTTTGTCTGTCCACAAGATGGAGCCCCAGATGCATGGGGTTGATGACTGACAGTGAAAGTTGGATGGATGTGCAATCGGAAGTAGTCTCCTAGACATAGGATATGTTAAAATATTTAGAGAATGGGGGAAAAAACGTTTTTAACCGGTTTTGTGGATTTAATAATCTTCCGTTTCTGTTCCGTAACATTTGAAGAAATCTTTTTTCGTTTCCGTTTCCACTCCTCATAAAATTCTGTAAAATTATGTTTGTTTTTCATTTTGTTCCTTGCCCTGGGTTTAATTAAACCTGCCATGTCATGCCCTCAAGGTTGAGATTTATGTGGCTGTCATCCTGCGCTTATCAACTGAGCTACCACCAGCAGCAACCTGTTTTTTTTTTTTTTTTACATGACATTCAGATTGTGTAAATTGACAGCTAAACATGAACCATGCCAAACATAATTCATCAGGTCATTTTTTTTTAATTATTATGAATGATTTTATAACCCCATACCTAGTGGCAATAGGTCCATATGGAGGGGCATAAACCAACTTTATTTACATTCACCCAAACTGGGTTTTACAGACACACACATGGACACGGACAAGGGCAAAACTAGGGAATATACTTGATAGCTACTGGCCATGTAATTAATTACAAGCTCACCAAGAACAGGGAAGAATAGAAACTTAGCTTTTAACTTCCGACTGGTATCAGAACAGATGTTATCACAGATATGCAGACTATAGGAATTAGCTGCAGAATCATCTGGGGTTTGTCATTTGACCAGCCGGGCCGTTTCTAAACGACTCTAAACATACAGACAAGGAACAGGCAGACATGAATTAACTAAGAACAGGATACAGAGCTAACAGGGTAAGAGGCATGGCAGAAGTGCACAGTTATATAGCCTTGATATATTATTGACTTGCTTTAGTGATACCCTTAGTTCCTGTAATTTAATGAAATGGGTAGTACATCCTTCATGTTGTTCCTTGCACGTTCCGCAACGATGTGTTGCAATGTGTTAATAGGGTTGCTGCACGGTGACGTCACGGCTTGGTGGCGGCAGACATTATGGTGGTAACATCACGGTAAGAAGAAGAGGTAGGGAGCGATATTTGCATACCATTGTCCGTTTAAAAGTCTTGTATTAATGATTCATCCATGGTAATATGCTATCAATCGCCAGATGGCAGCATAACTACATCCATTGTATTCCCTGTACATAATGGACGTGAAGTAGTAAGATATACCACTTAACTGTACATATACGTATACTTCATCGTACGTGATACCAGCAAAATGTCTGACGCCGCTAAGCTGTGACTTCAAGTGCTACAGCCCTATTAGGTCTTAATTTCTTAGTTCATTCTTGCAGAGTTGCTATATATTTTCTCTCTTATATACAAACCTTAGTTCCTGGGTCCGACTCCAATCACAGCTTGAAATGGTGCTAATGAAACCAGCTTTAGTCACGGTCCATCGCTGGAAACTTCAAAGGCTCTGAAGTTTTTTGAGCTGCAGTTGGGTAGTCAAAAAAAAAAACAAAATGGAGAATGCTGCGTCGTCCCATGAGATGTAAAGGATGTCTCCTCAGTGGTCTGTACCAATTTGTGTAAGCGCCTAAGCGCACACACTGCGTGCTTTTGACGTTAAAATGTCAAAATGCATCAATGTAAGGCGCAGCTGAGTGCGTGCCACTTCCTTGCCTTATGCCTGTTTATTTTATTAGTGCCCCTACACGCTCAGCAAATTGGCTTTATGGTCTTTGGGCATGTGCCCATCCCCTCCACAATACACACCAACCCCCCCACTCTCTACATCGAGAGAATCATATCCATGACACTATGTTTTCATTTAACTTTTTTTTTGGGTGCAAGCGCCATTTTTCATTCTTTATTGAGAGAGATAGCGGCAGGATTAAATCGGAAACTGGGATGAAGAGTCGGGGGGGCCCTAGTGAAAAATCCAGCTATGACCATCTTAAGCTGGTAGCTGGTTTTAGCTGGTCTTAGCTGGTTGACTAGCTAAGACCAGCTAAAACCAGCTACCAGCTTAAGAAGGTCATAGCTGGATTTTTCACAAAAGCCAGGCAGGGGATTTGAACTGGCGGCGCTGCTCAACCTATGGTCTGGGGGACGCGCTCTCTAACCGCTCAGCCACCGCGCGCCTCTTATGTTTTCATTTAAAAGAATATTTAAGACGTTTCTGAATTCATATTTGGATTTGGCTGAACAGTGAGTATAGTAATTGGCAGTGTTGGGAAAGTTCACTTTGAACATGAACTTGTTCAAATCTCAGTTCCGTCCTTGTAAAATGAATTTGTTCATTCATCATTCATAGGTCATCATTTTGAACTATGAACAGGTGGTTCCCCAAAATTAACTTTATATTTCTTTTTTCATTGTTTTACTGTCAGCTATAATTTGTCAACATTATTGTCGGTGTACAAGCCGAACAGAAGACAACATTTAGCTTGTTGTGTTAGATTAGGGGCTGGGTTAGATTCTCAGTCAGAGGTGGATAGAAACGGTGCAGTTTTGTGTTTTTTGCTTAATTGCTGCGTTGTTCAGAAGGCTTTTACATTCTGATATGAACTAATTCTGAACTAAAATACAGCTCCGTTCAACAACCTCAAAAAAAGAGTGGATTCACACGTTCATCAAGCCTTAATGAACGTCTTGTTCACGTTCGCCTAAAATACAAAGGAGTTCATGAACTATCGTTTTTTGAACAAGTTCGGGTAAAACACTGGTAATTGGCCGCCAGATATGGGCAGAGTAGCCATAAAAATTACTCAAGTAAAAGTATTGTTACCTCAGCAAAATATTACTCAAGTAGGAGTAAAAGGTAGTCATCCAAATAGTTACTCAAGTAAAAGTAAAAAAGTATTCCACAAAAAAGTTACTTAAGTCGCGAAAGTACTGAGTAGCTTTCAGTTCAAAAAATGAATGAAAAAAAAAAAATGATCGCCCGAGAGAGAGACAAGAGACCGAGTGGGAGAGAGAGAGCGAGCGAGAGAGAAAGCGCCCGAGAGAGAGATACGACATCAACATATGTGCCAACAGTTTCCAACGGGTGTCGCTAAAGGCCAAGTTAATGTACAGAGTACTTTTTACTGACATCTCCGTAAAAAGTATTTTTTTTCACCTCAAATTTACTTGAGTAAAAGTAGAAAGTAACTCATGAAAAATGTACTCCAAAAGTAAAAAAGTACACAAAAAAATTGTAACTGAGCAAATGTAATGCGTTACTGCCCATCTCTGTTGGCCGCACCATTTCAAGGTATCTCTCCCATAATGACAGTAGGGGGATAGCAATGGAAATCTCTTGCCGGCAACAACACGCATCACTATTTAATAATTGTTTTCTGAGGAACCACAACTCAATATCTTGTCTCTTGACAAACAATGATGCATTGCCTGCGGGACAGGGATATAATTCATTTGTATCGGAGCGCCAAGCTCTTTCAATCAATCGGCAGAGAAAGGATCGGCTTTATTAAGAGTCCCGTGTCAGTAATATTATGCATGCCTATGGGTGCAACGGCTGCCGAAGGTTGTATGTTGTGGGGGATTTTCCAGGCTTTTACTGACAGTGATCGATCTGCCTGCTTTACTAAACGCCGCTTCGGCAAATTCACTTGTGAGCAACTTATGCTAAAATGGACCTGTTTAATGTTGATGTACTGGCCTAATCTTTAAGCAAATGAGCTGTGTTGCACTGGAGTTCTGGTCATCTTTAGTTGTGGGCCAGTCCAACGCACCTTACATCATAAGCATGGCTCTGAAGCGGTACAAGGAACAAAAACGAAAACCGAAAACAAACAGAATTTTATGGACTATTATGAGGAGCATAAACTAAATTATGAGGAGCAGAAACTAAAAAAAAAAAAAACCTTCAACTGTTCCAGAACAGAAACGGAACATTATAAAATGCACTAAACCGGTTTAAAGAGGTTTTTCTTTTTTTCGTTCTCTATATATTTTAACAAATCCTATGTCCGGGAGACTATTTCCCTCCACTTTCACTTTCAGTCATCAAGCCCCATGCATCTGGGGCTTTTGAAAAGTTTTGAAAGACCACCCAATATATTCTGTATATCCAAACATTGCACAATATAAGGAACTTTAAGAACAAACTAAATTTTTGCGTTCCGAACCGATATTTTTGGTGGCAGAAAGGTTCCGAGACCGAAAACGTTAAATATAGGCTTGCCTGAACTGTTCGGAACGGAGCGTTTTAAAAATAATTTTGTTGTTTTAAAAAGTGTTGTTTTGTGGTTATGGACACTGCACCTAACGCAACCCCATTCATGTTAGTGGTGCTGTGTCTACCGCAGTGTCGCGAGTTCGACTGAGCTCGTCAACTTGTCTGCAATGTCTACCCCAGATCTCTTCAACCCAGTTTCCGATAAAGATGGAAAAACGGCGCTGATGCCAGAAAAAATAACTTTAAAAAAAAGATACTGTATTTCGTCACACATACATGTACGGTGAAATTCTTCCTCCAGTTCTCAGCCAGTGCCTTGGCCACTAGAACAGGTTTTTGGAGGTTGCACACAGAAAGGACCTGTCCGGTTTGGGATTCGAACCCAGGACCTTCTAGCTGTGAGGCAGAAATGCTAACCACTGCGCCACCGTGCCGCCCCATGCGAGCAACCAATAACAGCAGCTAGTCTGTCCTATCAATCATCTCACTCCATTATCTGTTCCCTCCCCATTATCTGTTTTCCATCCACTCCGCTGTATGTCCACTGTGTTCCCTTGTCGCTCTGTGTCCCATGTTCTACGTCGCTTTGTACCAGTACAGAAAAATAAATTCTCATTTCATTGCCCCACGGCTAGAGACATGATTCTAACAACGGATGTTGATACAAAGGAGTTCCTTCCTCTCTCTCACTTTCTCACTTTCTCTCTCTGCTATTATGAAAGCTAATAAATATGTCTTAGATTGCCATTGACTCAGCTACAAGTGTGGCCTATACGCAGATAATGGTGTGATTTATACTCCAATTTGGCTATTCATTTCCAAATACATTTCAATATTTTTCTAGCTTTCTCCCACACAGCCTGTGTCTGCGTGTTTAATCATGCGTTACGCGTGTGTGCGTGCGTGCGTGCGTGTGTGTGCCTGTGTTTATCTGTGCGCCTATGACCTTTCTGCTGAAGAACAACCGCCAACGCACAGCTTTCTAATCAAGCGAGGGATTTAAAAAAAAAAGAAAGCAGGAGCACAGAGAGAGAGAGAGAGAGCGAGTGGGATGGAGAGGCCGAGGATGGCCGCCACGGCTCGCTCTAAGCACAGCCGTTCCAGCATTAATTCTGCCATTGTTATCAGATGAATGACAGTTGCTGAGTGATAACGCAAGGTGAGGGTGTGTGTGGGCGGGTGAAGATGAGGAGAAGGGAAGCATTGAGTACACACGGGCGGCTGATCGGGATTCAGGGGTTTTTTAAGTCAGGTAAATCCGTCAAAACGGAGTGAGGTTTTCTATTCATTATATATTAGGGCTGCAACTAACAATGATTTCGATCATTGATTAATCAGCCTTTTTTTTTTTACTGCCCATTAAATCGATTAATCTGGTCTGTACAATGATTCCAATGTTGTATTGTCTTGTTTCCTAATAAAAATATTTGAAAAAAAAATGTTTTTCCTTTAAAATCGGAACTGTTATTAACCTGAAACGTTGATTATTAAAAGTTTGCAAACTTTGGCGGTTTCGCTATTTCCATCAAATCAAACTTTATTTATATAGCAGAGCAATTCATGCAGAACAATTCAAAGTGCTCAACAGCGACACAACAAAACAACAAAATTAAAAAAGGAACAATTGACTCACAACCTTATATAAAGCAAGCATACACACATACCCATACACGCACACAAACACACACGCAGGCAATGGATTTGTCAATAAAATTATAGAAATGGCTTGGCACCGAGGATATACAGCAACAGCAAGAGGAAACATTGGATTTATGAATGGCGTTCATTCTGTCAGAACCATGTACTAATAAATTAGCTTGCATGTTTCATCCACACGACAGGAACAAGGTCCCCAATCACCCACACTCTATGCCTTGGGAACTGCTTTAAACACGAGGAGCTGTCCAGCCCTGAATTACCAAGTCTCCAACTCTTTAAGTCAGTTGTGTTTTCTACGTGGTAACATCTTTCTAACATTTCAATTCCAGAATTCCAATGATTTTAATTCAGTTTCGTGCAAAATAGAGCTCTATAAATGTGACTGTTGTGTCACATGACAGACGGTGTGGTCTGCTGCATGCACATATACAAGTTACAACAATGGCTTTGGAAGAAAGGAGGCTGGCACGACGACATTGGTCGTAATCCCCTACTCCATGCAACTGTAATCTAGATTACATATTTACCTGCGCCACGAAGCAAGTTATGTTTTTGGTAGAGCTGGTTGGTTTGCCTATCCCCAAGATAACTGAAGAAGTTGTGCACGGATCTGGATACATACTTTTGTACACGTAACGGACCAGAACAGACACTGGACTCAGCGAGTCTTTAATTACTGAATAAATACGGTTCAAAACACAGGATCAAGGCAGGGGTGAACAGACCAGGAAGGCTGGTAAAGCTGCCCTGCATCATCAATCAACAGTCCGCCTCCATTTAAGGCAGCGTCCGACCCCGGAAGGTTAGTCTACCTGACTAAGCACGTCACACCACGGTTCAACACTTTGACGAAGTCACCTTGGATAACTGTTCAATTCCTGGCGATTGAACTCATCTGGGTGCTGTCTCCTCTACCTACAGCACGACCCCCTGGAGTCTCCACCGGAACCTGATTCCGCCCCGGTGGACTCGAACATTGAGATGAGTAACGTGTCTGATGGCTTCGCCATCGTTCTTAGATAGACTTTGTTTATGTATTCCACTCTGACCTCTAAAAGGGTCTTTTCATATAACTGAAAAGATATACTTTTTCACATGTAAATAAAGGGTTTTTAAACCCTCTCTTTTGTCTCCTCTCTGGGTCATTTACCATTCGATCAATAACCAGTGACAGGTATAGGCTGGCAGGTTCACACAGGCAGGGGAAGTAGACAGACTTGGGGTCAGAGATGAACAGGAACCGAGTGCGGGTATGGCAGGGTAATCTGACGAGCTGACAAGGAACAAAGGGCTGGGCTGGCTTATATAGTGGTGGAGGTGATCAGGGTAACAAAGAGCAGCTGGGGAGACAGGACACATGCAGATGGCAATAGTGTAGACAGGGCAGGGGCAGAGGGAAAGCGGATGATCATGACAGTACAGTTGTTGGAAATGCCACACGGAAGAAGTGATTAAGTTTTGGGGCATTTCTGCAGCCTATAGGTAACATAAACATACTTAATCACCAACTTACCGATAAATCGCTTGGAGCTTACCGCGGACCAGACTTCCGGGTCGCATGGGGCCGCTGAGAAATGTAGTTGGCATGTTCGCCGGTGGGAATACAGTCTATGGGTCAGTTGCAAACGCGCTACTCGAGCACTTACATTGATAATGGGTTGCCACACATACCGATGTCAATCACTAAAAGTACTATTTTTTTGTACCACTACGGCGCAGGTTTGAGACCTCTTAGTGCTTCTAGTTTAAAATGTAATTCAAGGGAATACAGTAACTATTTTTCATTAGTCACTAGTCACTACTCAACCCTGCATATGCGATAGTGGGCTAAGTAGTTTGATAGTACTACAACAGCCGTTGAAAAAAATACCTGATTCTCATTGTATGTATTTGGTAAATATGTAAAAAGGAAGTTGACATTTAGTGACTCAGTCACAGCGCACAATCTTCCCATTGTGGTGGAGGACACCCTGCAGTATTCACCCATGGGAGTCTACACCTGTTGAAGGTCCATTTTTTCATTCTTCCGTTATTCATTCTTCGATCTCCGTC
>OMKY01022390.1:169-19366 GCA_900302395.1 Bregmaceros cantori
GAGGGTAGGGGTAGCATCAATAATGACACAGTGTACTGTGGCATTAATTCCAGAGATGACATCACAATGACCAGACAAGTCTAGTCTCTTAGGGCATGCAGTCTCTTATCACAGTGTGATTGCCAGCTAGACCAAAGTGGCGACAATAAAGCAGGAACAACGGAGAATAAAGGGAGGAAAATACCATTTATATTCCGAGGTAGTGTGTTTTATAAGTGCTAAAATCATGATTGCCAATTCACACTCATGGAGTGTGAGTGATTCCATTCTAGACCGATTGATCGATGATAATCAATTATTGAAATAATTGGCAACTGATTTGATAATCGATTAATGTGCAACGATTAATTGTTTACTTGTTTGGCCCATTCTCCGCTCAAACGCCCATTTTCTTGGATACTGAATACTGTTAAGCCCCACAATGACACATAATGGGAGAAAACACAATAGGTTAACTGGTAGTAGTAATAATCATGATAATAATGAATTATAACTGTTTGCTGGCTAGGTGGCAGAGTAAGAGAATACATATGAACTGCTCTGGGTGCACATAATCAGTGGCTTTTAAAAACGTACTATTTCTCGTGTACTTGTGTAATGTACTTTTAAAAAAGTACATTTTTATCTATTATGTTATCACTCCCAGTTTTTTAATCTTTTCTTGCTTTTTTAACTGTCTGTCTTGGCACCTTGCCCCCTACTGCCAACACTTTGGTCCGCCCCTGCGACTGGAACAAAAATGTGCACTATAAATACATTTGAATTGACTTGATTTGAATTTACTCATTGAATTTCATAATTCTATTAATTTTTAAATTACGTTACACAATAATGGTCTGGTCTCCCCCTAACCAGTTCATTTGTTTTCTTATTATTGCCTATTTAAAAAAAAACATGTTTATATTATGCTGGCCACTTGTTGATCATCCAAATAATTAAACTAATGCGGGTTTTAATTATTACGTTGAACATATGTTCTTATTTTGTAAACACATCATTATTTGTTATCTTCACACGTGTTTTATATTACTTGATTATTTACTTTTTTGGTTGAATACTCGACTGTTAAACTACTACCTTCGGGGGTTCCATGGAAACCCAAGTCGGTTGCGCTTTGCGTCAAATAAATAAATTAAATCTCACGCCTTTCGTGGTGTAGAATTTCCCGCGGTTGTCGCGGTCGTTGAGCGACGGCTCGCACGGTCCTATCAGCGCCCTCCAACGCCACAGGCTCCGCCCAGTCGCGGTCCCCGCAAGCGTTGGGGCCAATCAGGGCTCGCGCGAGACGCGGCGCCGCCATTTTGTAACAAAGTCAAGCTCGTGTGCCGCCCTGTCTTCGTTTCAGACCTGCAGTTTGTTTTATCGTGCAATGGACGGGTGAGTAGCCGCTCTACAAGAATTTTGCGTTTATTGCCGAAAGTTGCTCGAAATGCGTTACTCCGTACCGGTGACTCGTGTTGGTGTGTGCGTGTGTTCCCCGCAACTCGTCGATAAAAAAAAAAAAGTATCGAGATTTTTTTCTTACGACCACTTGTAAGCGGGAGAAAAAGTTCCTTCCTCCTTCACAACAAACGCAGAGCTAACGATAGTCGGGGGTCTGCGTTCCAAAATCATTCCGAGTCGCTGCGTCCGAGATAATTCAGTCACCCCTATTGGGCAGAGAATAACACGTGACCCCCCCAGGCTGCGTCGGCTGAGAGAAATCGAATTCGACTCTCCGGGACTTTCCGACTCGGATGGATAATGGTACGCGGCTCTCGAATAGAGACGATACTTCTAGTGTTGGATTTTACTCGCGTGGTTTTCAACGCTTTGTGTTGCGTTGTGTGAATCTTTCGGTTTGGTTAAGAATTTGTAACTTATTCCGTGTGGATTTGGACCGTGGAGGGGGGAGGATGGCCGTAACTGAAGGGGCTCGCGTTCGCAGTCTACGGTAATGTGACTTTCAACCGTTTCCAGCCCGATCCCTATACTTTTTCCACTTAGACAGCGATCACCCCCATACCACCCTTCCTGTGAGAACTTGTTGGAATTCTGTGGGGGGGTTGATCCGTTTTTTTACTAACTCCGCGGCGAAGCTTCGCCTAACCAGGAACTTGTTGCGCTAGCCTGGGCAACGTGTCTCATTTCCGCATTCATTGCGGGGCGTCGGAGCGCTTGAGGCTGCGGATCAAAGCCGAGAGATCCTCGCTTGTTTTGGGTAGGATGGGGCAACATCAACGGTTGTTCACTTATGGTGCATAATGCAAACCATACAAAAATGTATGTAAATGAAAAACAATGGAGATCGTCTCGTTTGCGTATCCGTGAAAATCGGCAATATCGGTTTTCGATATTCGATTTGGTAAGCTGCTGTTGATCCTCGCTTGTTTGGGCAGGATGTTGCAACTTCAACGATCTTCGAGTTTTTGGGTGGTGATTACATAAGATTACTGATGCATTTGTTTTTCAACCTCAAGTGGTTGTCGTTGGAAGGGGGGAGTGTACTGTTGCCTAGTTATTGATATCTGGTTATTTTAAACATAAGCGATACAAAGGTTAATATTAACATTCACCATGACCTACAAGTAGTTATTGTTGCCTTTGCTCTCTGCCCAACTATCTGTTCAGTCGATACTGCTGTTGGTTATTTTCTTTTTTGTTCAGTCTTCTATTTTTTAATTAATATTCTACTTAAAACGTTTATCATTTTGATTTGAACCGATCTGTTCAACGGTTATTTCCAAATTGCACAGATTCTTTAGCAAAGTGAAATTTATTATTGATGGATTCATTGTAGAACTTACAGCTTTTTAAATATTTACTTTATGACATAGACCTGCTTTGCTGGTAGTATGCTTGCATCTTCATGCCAATTCTGTGCATGTTGATGTATTGGTAAATTCTGAGGGACATATTGACATATCGCCTTCCTCCCTGCCTGTCTTCTACAGCCGTCTGAACGCTGATCTGTATCCCCTGGGATCCGGCTACGTCACTGATATCGGGTAAGCAGAACGGCTCAGCCTCTATATATACTGAATGTACCTGGGTTTTTGAAAAGGATCTGTGGGTTTGTGTTGGCACCATGCTAGCTAGTTGACATTGCTCTGAATAGGGGTGAAACGGTTAAAAATGTTCGCTTGCAATAATTATGGCCCCAAAATGATTGTGATAATCGATTTTGTCGTACGACGAGTTCTTATCTTTTAAAAAAAACGCAGACTTGTGATTTGTCAATTGACACTGACACGGAATAACAAGTATCTTGGTGTGGTCTGACAGAGTAGTCTTCTTCTCTGATTTGGAGCGTGCTAGCGTCACTTGGAGGATGCCAAATCCTCCAAGCCAGATCCTTGTTGGCATCAATGTTTTACGATTGGCGGTTCGCAATCTATGATCATTCTGTATATTGTGATCTACCATCCCTTGCCTAGTGAATTCTCACGGTTATCAAGCACAATGACAAAAACGTATCAATGACATGTTTTTTTTTTTTTTTTTGGTCTCTAGCAGCGGTGTCCATGACATATCAGTTGGCACAAAGGTAAGCCCTGGTTTAAATTTCTCTTCCTTCTCGCATGTCCCGGCAGTTGGTTCCGTGAAAGGGTTGCCCAACTTGTTTTTTTGTCTTGAATGATGCCTGGTATAGGAGTGTTAATGTCTTTTTCTACTCATTGGAAATGGGATTAGTGGTGATGTATTGTTGGTAAATACACACAACTACTACTTGCAGAGTGTTAATTGTGTCTAGCACGGTGGGAGTTCGCTTCCTTCTTCCCCGTCTAGAGTCTAACATTTGGTTAGACTCTAGATGAGACTCTAGATGAGCAGAAGAATACATGTAGTGCTCGTCTTGGTAGCTGTGCGGGTAAAGACTGAACACTGTCTCTACTGCAAGCCACTTGGAACCTGTTTTTTGATTCGGGGATCTCCCCATGGCAGTTTGAGTAAGCAAACTAGACTCTGAGAGCCATTTCTGTTTGTCCAAGGTTGGTCGCTGTTTTCGGATAACACATACATCCTGCCCCTTAGTTTTAAAAGAAGTCTGGTGGTTAACAGATGTTTTTTTTGTGTGTGTGCCCTTTACACTGCAGTCTGCGACTTCTTCTGATTAGGCAAATTACACGGTAGACAGACCACGTACTGTCCTCTTGGGCAGACGTATTGCATGCAAACGAGACTGAAACGTGTGACCACAGGGGGCCACCAATGTTTCCAAACTTGTGCTCTAGCGTCGGGTTGTCATTCTGTAATCATTCCCCGTGGCTTCTTTGTCTAAAGCTCCTCCCCTCCCCCCCTAAGTGATAACTTTCCTGACAGAAAGCACCTGGAGGACAGCCGCCCCCTAGTCGCTAGCTACCCCTCCCCCCATTGTTTGTTTTGGTGGTTATACTGTTCTTGTGTTTGTCTATTCATTTCCATCAATTCCCTGAGGACTCGACCACACCCTAGACTACCCATTCATTGTCCGGTCCCCTCCCCCTCCCCCCTACATTATCCTTCAGGTGTATGACTGGGCTCTTGTCGTGGGTGGGGGCAATGGGGGGTTTGGTTTCTAGAGACTTCTCCGGTGTTATGCCGTCTGGAATTTGTGCATTGCATTCCGATCTCTGATGTGGCACAGTTCCCACTCCCCCTCTCCCGTTCCCCACATTCCGCCCTTTCCCATGACTGTGGTGCCCCGGTGGGATAAACATGCCGCCACCTGCCTCGGTCTTCCTGTGCTAGTTTAGAAGAGAGTTCATTATCTCTCCTTGAGGCCCGCTTTTTTTATTACTCCCATGCCTGGGTTGTGCACTGGTGTGAGTTGTGTTAGCGTTATGGAAATGCATTCAAAGCACATTACACAGCAATAACATGATGTGGCAGTGCAGAGTTCATCGTAACTTTTTCATTCTTTCCCTTTGGTTTTTGTGTTTGCACTTTTTTTAGGAACTGTTTTTGAGTAAAACCAGAATTCGTGCACTGTACACAAACGTGTTCAGATTGATCGATCTTTATGGCTGCAAAACCCTCTCTCTCCATCTTTTGTCAAACTGGGTCGAGGATATTGGGCGTAACATACCGACGAGGGGAGGAGAACTTGCGTCATTGCCGACTCGGCAGTAGACACAGCGCTGTTCACATTAATGGGGGCGTGTTGGTTGCGGCGTCGACTGCACCAACGACACTCTGCCAACACATTTTTAACAGTAAACTACCATGGTGATAACCTGCCCTCCAAATGAACAAAGAAAGCTCTGCACACCCCCAATGTGCTTACCTCTGGTCACCATCTCATGGGACGTTGGGGTCTTGTAGTTATTTTTCTGCCGAGGGGAGGTGTGGGGGGAGGTGGCCTATCTGTGCAGTAAAACTTGAGCAGACCGCATTCTTTGGGTGCTTTAAGAAGAGGCATCAGGAGAACACCACATGTGGATTTAATTTGCCCCCAGCCGCATCCCCCCCCCTCTTCCCACCTACCCCCTTTTCCGGAATGCCAGCCTGTTTGTGGTGGGGGCCAGCTCCCAATTAAAGCATGTAGCCGATAGGTTGCTGTGAACAAGGGGAAGCTTTATGAAACTGAGTACTTATCATGCCACCCCCCCCTCTCCCCACTCCCACCCCATTATGCAGCGTCAACTGTAAACAAATCAGTATTGGTCGACTTTGGAGCCTTTATCTAATGATTGCATTTGTATAAGATGATCAGCCTTTAAATCTCAATGATTCATTTATAAGTGACACATTTTTAGTATTAATTGAGGTACAGGGCACATCCACATCGAAATACTGCAATATTTGTCATTTCATGTGCAGTCTTCATTTAAAGGTGTGATTTGTTCTGGGGAGAAAGATTGCAAACAAATGATTCCTCCTGGCTGTCGCTAAGTCCAACCTCCGGACCATGGGCGTTCACCTGTGCAGGCCCCAAACTTTGGAACTCTCTTCCCCTGCACCTGCGCTCCCCCCAATCCAAAGACAGTTTTAAAAAAGGACTTAAAACATACCCTTTTTAGCAATTTTATTTCGTTGTAGCATGTTCTTTTTTGTTTTTAACCTTTTTATTATTTTAATGTAGCACTTTGAGGTTCGCCGAATGTAAAGTGCATCATAAATGCAATGTATGATTGCAAACAAATTATTTCATTATTCAAAAAATGGAGACATGGAGCACTCTCGCCCTTGGCCTCGGATTTAATCAAGTGCTTGTTGAAAATGATTTAATAAGGTAGCGTTGTCATGACCAACAGCAAAGACGCATTGTGCTGCCGTGCTGGGGTTGAGTGAGCCAAATATCACCTCGGGAGAAGTTTATTGTGACATCATAATGTTAACTGCGACATTCATTCTAGGGCTGTAGCTATCAGAGATGAGTAATCGTGCATCCTCAAAATGTCCATTGCTTAATCGTGCAATTCGCTAAAATGTTTTTGCTAAGATAATTAATTATGCGTATATAAGGACAAAATATATTGAACTGAATAATTAATAGCCAAATTACATGACATGACTTTTCGAGAATATATATATATATAAGCACACATGCATGTTCCTTAAGGGGTGAGTGGCTACAAATACATATATTTAAGTGCACTATCTTAGTAAAACTAAGCCTGTTTCTTTTGCATTTGTTTACAACCTGCATCTTCCATTCAATGTTTTTATGAAAAAGCTTTTTTTTCCAAAAACGCATTGTTTGTATTCACTAACAAGATGAAGAGGGATGTTTACAGTGAAGCTGCAGGCTCATCAAAATGCAGTACGTTTACAGTGCAACAATCATGTGGAAAAAATGTGTGGATAAACCATAGTGCGCCTCTCGATGTTTTCCCACTACAGTTTATCGAATGGCGCCAACGCGCACACAAGAGAATGCTTTACTCTTGAAAGTGGGCTCTTGTGTTTCGATCCAAATTGGGCTACGGCAATGCATGCAACATTGCTCACTGAGCACAATTGAAATTGTGGGCATATAATTTCCCCACGTTCTTAAGTGTTTTATACGACACTGTAATAGTTGTAGTTCTGCTCCAGTCACTTGTGGGTTAAGGGGAGAGCCATCGCTGTGGTATGTTTTGAGTTGGAACAATGCGTTACACTGCGGGAGGAAGTCTGTTTGCCCTTAGGAGCTGGACACCACCTTAATCGGTTTCCTGTTAGGGTGGGTGGGGTGTTCTGGGTTTCTGTGTATCTTTTTGTTTTTTTTCCATAGGTTGGTTCTGGACTTCTGATTTAGATTGGTCCAGTGTTCCAGGTGTGGGAACAAGTTGATTTTGTGTGTTTGTGGGTAGGACTGCAGCATCTGACACTACACCATAAACTTCAAACTTCATCCATTCAGTAATTAGATTAAGCATGTTGAAGCTAAGAAGAGCCACTGTTAATATAACATTTAAATGAGGCATTTGAATTGATAAACATTGACCACTGTCCAAGTAATCTGCAATCTTAGCAGTGCTTTGTCAAAACATTTTCCTGAGATACAAAATTCAAATGCAGAGAAAAATAAAAAGGCACAACATAAGTAAATTACTTACTACTTTACTTGTTTATTTGTTTGTGGTCAATGCGAGACATCTTTGCGCGAATCTTGTTTTGCGTGTCAGCACTAACTCTAAGCATATTTTGTTTTCAATTCTTCATCTGTTTTCAGTTTCGTCATTTGGTCCTGTCAGCCCAGTCAGTGACTTGTATTGTTTAATGGTCTGTTCAGAAATGACTACTCCACCCCCCCCCCTTTCCCCCCCTGTGCCCGGCGGTGCGGCTATGTGAGACATACCGGGGATTCACTCATGACCATTTAAGGTCATAACTTGTATGGTGGTTTTAATGTTGTTGCATGTTGGGTGGTTGGGCGCCACACATGGATTTCGGAGAAAGAAACACACATACAAAGTTCTACATAACAATGTAGTTGAGCATGTGCAAAATGCTATTTTTCATTCAAAGATTGATGCAGATATCTCATTTCCAACTAGGGAAATGGTGTAATAGTTTTTATACTTGGCCCTCCCCCCCCCAGTTTTGGCAGTGCTTTTCTTTATTGGATTGGACTAGTGGGAAACATTGAAGAGATCGGGGGTAGACATCGCAGACAAGCTGACAAGGGGAAGAGAAGTCGCGGCACTGCGGTAGACACGGCGTTAAAATGAATGGGAGGCACGGAGTGCGTTGTCCTTAACCACACATCCCGAAAGAGAAATAATGGTTTGAATTATTTCGTGAACAGAATTGATCTGCATACATGTGCAATCCACATTTGAAGTTTTGTGGAGCTAAAAAAACGCCAACGTCTGGCCTTGATTAATCGTTCAAAGTTGATACTACTGCTTCTGTTAATTGAATAACTTCATTACAAAATTAAGTTGTCAAATAAAATCATTGACTGGTTGACAGTCTATAATATTTTAAGTCGGCAAGATAACAAAAGGGCGCGTCTTTTTATAGTGCAGAAAATATGGTGTGTATGCAGCAACACAACCTATAGTGATCTATTAATACAAATTATGGTAGAGTACATCCAAGGCTGCGGTGTGTTAATGCCCTCTCCCTTATATACACACACACAGTCGGTTGGGAACAAAACCCCCTATTGTGGCGCGGCCGCTAAAGCTTCTGAGTCGCTTCTTGTGACTGCTGCACTTGATGCCACTGCACTGTGATCCACTAGAACACAGGCCAGCCTTTCTAATGGAGACAGTAAGTGTGTCTTCAGCCCCTCCTTCAACCCAGATGGTTTCAGCATGTCCTTATTAACATGGGCGAGGAGCGGGGTGGGCGGGTAGGACACTTGGCTTTGGCCCAGTTTTTTTCCATACATGTTGCACCTTTTTAATGTATCTATACTGATCCTCTGTCTTTTCTTTGCTGTATTGAATTGTTTTTGAATGAGTAAGAATGTCTGCGTTAATTAATCGACTAATCGATTATTAATCGTCAACTAATGCACCAATCTATTGATCGCCAAGGAGTTGACGTTTTTTTTTTTGCCATTGATTTTTCAGAAATTTGATAATTTCTGAAATCCTAAAAAAAAATAATTTACAATTATTATTGCTTATAAATATGAAGAACACCTTGAACATTTTAGCATATCAATTAGTTGTAATGAGTAATGAACTTAGTTGTTGTTCATTTGTTTGCTAACGTGAACCACAGTTGAATAGATTTCAAGTTCACAAGATTAATTTCTTGGTCACTGTGAATAATATATTGGGGATTTTATAAAAGTAAAAATCTCTAACCGATTAATCAACTGATTGTTTTGATAATCGACAACTAATGGACTATTAAAATAATGGTTAGTTGCAGCCCTACCTGTAAGCATCTAGCCTGCATATGAGACACCAGTTGGAAATGAGTCTTTTGTGTTATGTAATCTGGCGTCATGTGGCATGTTTACATGAATATGTTCCTCAATGTTGTTGTCAGCAGTTTTTGCTGACCCCACCACATACTCGTCGACACAAACTTGATATGACTTGATAATTTATAATAAAGTCCAAATCCATCCATATATTTTTCAACACTATTGATAAAATCAAAATATTGAAATATTAGCGCAAACATTTATTGAAATGATTTGTGTCTGAGTTAGTGACTTAATTGTTGTACACTTGTTGGCCAATGTGCCAAATTGACAAGCTTGATTTCCGTGTCACTGTAGTTTGTGGATATTTTGAATATTTTCAGTCGACTAATCCGTTCAATAATTGGCAACTACTCGACTATTAAAATGATCGTTAGTTGCAACCCTAGTGGACAGAAAGGTTTATTTTACAGAGCAGTGTAGCAGCAGCATTTCCAGATGAAATGCTGCCCTGTATCACTGATGTGTCTTTGAGGTGGAACGCTTAATTGATGGGTTTGTGGAGATGGCGCAGAACAGGGTGTGATGGGCCTGGTAGCCCTGGACACTGTAATGTTATCGAATTATCATCTGGGTACTTGTGTCTTATCAAGTTGTTCTAAAAGTATGCAAAGATGGTGAAATGTCTATGAACATGGAGCACATTGCTGCATTCCTTTAATTTTAAGGATCGGCTGATCTCCAGTACCCAGTCCCGATCCCCGATACAGAGTCCTGATCCTGAAAAAATTGGTGGTACCCAACCGATTTGGCACAATTGTCAATTTCAATAATGGTAAAAGTAATGAACAATCATTTGGCTTCCTGACTTATTTACCAATCCTGATAGGGACAAAATCGATCACCCTCGATCACTGATCTGAGGTAATTATTTTATCTCCATTCAAACGGAGACGGTGGGTTGTGGGTTGGAGTTGCCTGGTTGCCCACCAAATGTCTTTTTGTGTGTAAAAGGCGCCTGCCCTTTTTAAGACACCTGCATTCTCTGCACCATGTGGCATGCTGTCCTCCAGCATTGCCAGATGACATCAGTGTGTAACTAGAGAACGCTTGGATTCCACCTGTTGCATGCTTTGAACTGGATCCAGACTCAAATTTTCTTTGTGTTGTGTCTTTGTCTTTGCAGAGGGGATCCGACGAACTGTTTTCTACGTGCATATCAAACGGGCCCTATATCATGAGCTCAGGTAAGATTGAGAGGGGTGTGGTGTCCAGCTCCTTGTCGTTTTGTTTTATTTGTGGCGTACTCGCGGCCTTTTGTGCGGCGCTGTGTTTGCCGTTTCCATGCCGACCGGATCCATTATTCAACAGGCCAGCGAGGCCCTTTTCTGTTTGCCCCCGCCACTGATCGTATCTTGTCTGTTTGTGTATCTGCCCCCCCCCTCACACCACCGCGTATCCAATGGAAACGGCCCTAGAAAACCGCAAAGGTGTCCACTTAGAAATGTATCTTATCTGGGGGGTGTCGTTGGTGGAGTGGTTAGGGACCCACACCTAACGCGGCCCTGTTCATGTTGATGCCGCCGTGTCTATCGCAGCGTCCGCATTGCAGTGAGTACTCTGCTGTCTGTAACATGTACCCCAGTCTGACTAATCCAATCAAGATGGAAAAATGGTGCGGACGCCCTGAAAAAAATGAATTAAAAAGACTTGAATCCAATCCATTTAGATTATTAAGATCCTTTTTTTTAAAAACTCCAGTGGTAACATTAGCACGCTGTACAACAATAAATTGTGAAATTAGTAACTTGCTATGCCAATGTTACTTTTACATTTCAAGCATTTTATGTTTTCATCTACCGTATTTTCCGCACTATGAGGCGCACCTAAAAGGCATTAATTTTCATAAAACGAGGTGCGCCTTATAATCCAGTGCGCCTTTTATATGTGGATTTTTTTTCTGGTTATGATTACTGACCTAAAAGTGATTTATGTGGTGCGCAATTTGTTGCATATAAGGTCCGTGCAAGCGTTACACGTTAAACACACACACACACACCCTCTTGTTCACTGTTTTGTGCATACGTCCTTTATTTAAAAAATAAAATAAAAATGTAGCTAGTCATCATATACATTTACTTGTGCTCATTTATGGAATCAAGCAATTTGTCGCATATAAGGCCTATGCGCTGGGTGTTACGCATTAAACGCACACACACACACACGTATAGTTATTGTGAATGTGATTTGTGGTTATCTGTCCTGTTTATTCATTCATTCATTCATTATCTTGGTGCGCCTTATAATCCGGTGTGCCTTTTATAGTGTGGAAAATACGCTAATCTATGAAATTAGTCTAATGCGCCATATGGAAAAAGTTTGAAACCGCCCCATTCATTGACGCTGTGCCTTTTTTGTATAGACATTTTTAAAATGCAATGTTGAGCTAATACAGTATTGTTTGGCAACATTTTCAATATACCTATTGCACCAGCGGCCATATTGGTACGCGCTGTTTCTTCGATTTTACCCATTTTTTAAATTTATATTTCACACATTTTAAGTTCTAGTTCTTTCTCTTGAACCGTGTCCCTACGCTCTGGGCACGCAGTGTGCAAATGTGAACAAACGCGGGCATCAATATGGCCGCCACCCACCCGTGACATCACGTGCACCAGCCTGATTGAATCTTTGCATCCCCTGCCTCCCTTCCACACAGCCAATGGCAACGACCCCAAAAAGTTCAAAGGTGACATCCGGAGTCCCGGCGTGCCGTCGCGCGTCGTCCACCTCCGCAAGCTCCCCATGGACGTCACCGAAACCGAAGTCATCGGTCTGGGCGTGCCTTTTGGCAAAGTCACCAACCTGCTCATGCTCAAGGGGAAGAACCAGGTGTGTTTGCATGCTGTCACAGCCTGTGTGCTTGGTAGCAGTCTCTGTGTATCCAGTCTGACGGGGCACCGTCAGTGTTTGGGTTTCTGTCCTGCACTAATCAATAATTGGCTTGACGTCCTAGTCCGTAACTCCTAGTTCCAACTCTTTTCAAATTCGGCATGTCCCAGTCCCGGGATTTCCCATAAACAAAAACTCATTCCAAAAGAAACTTTAGACTTCCCTTTATCTTTAGAAGAAAACATTTTTTTTACCTGTCTTCATTCTTTTAGTAATGGTCTCCAGAACATGAATGGGTCTCACTAAAAATGCAGCTTTCTGACAATCCTGAATAAATGCACCTGGTATGCGCCACTTGAACTGGGATGGTTCATTTCACGGCAGCGCTGAAAGCATGCAGTTTTACCAGTTCAATAACACCCTCTGGTTATCGTTGGTGATCTGGTTGGGCCTGCCCTGTGTGAGAAATGAAAGACTGACGCTGAGGGCCTGCAAATAAAAGCTGTCTACGGTGCATGTTAACTTGCTGTGGATGGAGCTCAGCCTGGCGAGCCAGAACCAACGAATCGTCCACACATCGCACGCCGCTAGACGGTACATTGCGTCTGGGCAAATCAGAAACGTCGCCCATATACGGGCTGGCCGATCTAATTCTTTGAATCGCAACGTGGGTGGAGTTTGGTATCTTCACCCCCTATAATTTGGGTCAGAATAACTGGGTCAGTTAAAGCAGGGCATTGGCTAGGGTTATGGACACGACATCCAAGGCGCCCCATTCATGTCTATGGCGCTGTCTCTACCATAGCGTCCGCAGTGCTCGCCGACTTGTCTGCGATGTCTACCCCCGATCTCTTCAACCCAGTGTCCGACTAATCCTATCAAATGAAGATAACAAACAGAGCTGATGCCGGGAAAAAAAGAATAATTTGAAACAAACGATCAACCAACTTAATCAATGTTGATTTAGCCAAAAATAATGGCTGCAGCCCTGGATAAAGAAGCATCTAGATTGTCTATAAACGAGGACACCGTGGTTGCCCACACAGGCGTTCCTGGAGTTGAGCAGCGAAGAGAGTGCCCAGAACATGGTGGGCTACTACTCCACAGTGAGCCTGCTCCTCAGGAACCAGCCCATCTACGTCCAGTACTCCACCCACAAGGAGCTGAAGACTGACAACTCCCCGAACCAAGTGGTAAGAGACGGTTACACAACATCTGTTGTTTTTGTTTTACCCCGTTGTCTTGGAAACCTTCAAAACTTTAACGGCTCCCCCGACGTGCACGCTATTTAGGTGAAGGGGTTATTTGTTCCTGCACGACTGTTTCGAGCTGTTTGCAAATTGGGTAAAGAAAAATCCACTCACATTTACATTTTTTCATTTTGAACCATACTGTACATTGTTTCGTCAAAATGATACTTTGGTTAACTTGAATGTTTTGGCATTGCTCAAGGTTAACTTAATTTCGCCAATGTACTCGCAATGCCTGGATATCTGGTGGGCAACATGCCACACAAGATTTGAAAAATGTTGGTGACATTTTGCGGGGCAAATAACTTTTGAAATAGTCGTGTTCATTCATATCGGCTTTATTGATACTGCAAGGTGTTTTACTGCAGTATAAGTTACCACAACTTATTTTGAGTTGTCTCATAAGCTCTTATTGTCATAATCCTAAAAAAAAACAACTATCCACCAATGACATGACTTGCCCCATGTAATGGTTGAATATGTACTTTTTACACATGCTAGTTTATTGTATCATTCAATTTATGGCTTCACACGATCTTGAGTTGAGCTTGGGAGTTGGATACGTATGCAGTTAATTTTAGCTTCCTGCCACATATTTTCCTGCTTTCGCAGGCATTTATGCTGCTAGGCATTTCCTACCAAAAATTGTGACCAGGGCCTCATAAGGCTGCTTTCAATTTATTCCCAGTTCTATGAAGATGTCTTGAGCTAAATCCAGCTTGACAGCCGTCGTATTTATTCATTTCTAGAGCCCCATTCAGGCCATCTTCTCAGCTTCATTAGGGTTAGCGGAAAGGGCAGAGATTGAGGAGCAACGGCCCAGAATTCGTAAGCTAGTCTATTGACTCCCGGCGTGCCATGTTTTTGTAGTTTAGGTCATGTTTAATCCATCTCGCAATGCATCTAGGGAATGGGTAGTGATTTTGGACACTGCCCTTGTTTTTTTTCCGCATTAATTTATTATATTGGACCCGGGCTTAATAAAGCATTGTGTGATGTGTCCTCCAGCGTGCCCAGGCCGCGCTGAATGCTGTGAACGGCCCAGACAGCGGTGGACTGGTGGATGGAGACATGGCGTGTGCCCTGGGCCAAGGTCCCGTGCTGAGGGTCATTGTGGACAACCTGGTGTACCCGGTCACCCTCGAGGTTCTCTATCAGGTACGTGTCTGTTAGAGATAGTCTTTGTATATTACGGCTGGGTGATTTTTGGCAAGAAATAAAATGAGAAAGAGGGGGGGGCGGTTTACTCATGGCAAGACGAAAGTGAAAGTTGGTGTAGTGACTGTGACTTCGCTACCAGGAAACGGCACGCCGCGCCCAGCGCTGGCCCACTGTAGCGGGTGCATGCGCTTGATGTGGAGCATGCAAACAATTAAATTGGTTTGGAGAGAAAAAAAAAATTTTTCACTTTCAAAATTGATAATTTCAATCGTCCTTTAGTTTTCGATTATTGAAACAATTAATGGACTAATCAGGTGGATATTTTCCTTAAAATTTCAGTGAAATGTAGTCAATTTTGGTTCACATTAGCCAAAATATGTACAACAATCTAGTGACTTACTCATTTATACGCTAATATTTTAATGTTTTCATCAATTTAATTGAATAATTAGTTATGATTTGGATTTTTCAGAAATGATTAATATCAAATACGTCTAGACCAGTAGGTGGTGGTGTCGGCAAAAAATTACTGACTATAACAATGATTTAATTCCTTGCCAATAAGTCAATTATTGCTTTAGGTGTCAATTTATTTCATAATGGATTAGTCGATTAATATACTCATTGTTGCACCCCCATTTATAATTGTATATTTTTCACAATTAAAAATTGCAAATCCAACACTTGCTTGGGCCTTTGACTTTTGATAATTTAATAATATCGGTTAGTCACTGATGCATCAAGTAATCGGTATGTCTATAGAGCTAACTGTCATGTTCTGTCACCAGATCTTCTCAAAGTTTGGCGTGGTTCTGAAGGTCATCACTTTCACCAAGAACGAGAAATTCCAGGCTCTGCTCCAGTATTCTGATGCCATGGCTGCCCAGCACGCCAAGATGGTACACCTGCTTTCTATTCTGCCTGGGTTTACGACCTGTACAGTCATTTAACATCTCGCAGAGAGTCAAAGAAGTCTGACGACATCTGTGACAATATGCCGTGAAATGCTTTTCATAGCATTGTTACCTGTTGTGACTAGGGGTGCACCGATCACATTTTTTGCTCCTGATTGTTTGATTCTAACAATCAACCGATCCCGATCTCTGGTACAGAGTCCCGATATAGAGTTCTTTCTGATCCTGCCCCCCGACTCATTTACCGATTGTGATTGGGACAAAATCACGAGTCCCCGTCCTTGGAAAAAAAGGCTGATCGGCCCCTGATCACCGATCTGAGGATCGGATCTATTCACCTCTAGTTGGATTGCATGCATACAGAAGACATTAATGTGCCGGTCGCTCCATATTTTGAGTTTTAATGGCTGTTCGCTCCACAAATTGGTACAAGCGGAAATAACGACAACAAGCGCTCCTTTGGGCTTAGGAAACCAGCACAGCAGCGCAGCCAACCTCACAACACACCGACCACGTTGGTGGTGGACGTGTTGTTGCGGGCAACTGTGACCTGTGTGTGCGTGTGCGTGTGTGTGTGTGTGACGCATTTTCCCCACGGTCACCTAGCTCCATTATAGCGCAACTGTAGTGAGATATTATGATCAGACTGCACATTTTAAATTATCCATTCAACCTCAAAAATGGCAACTACTCGAGGCACAAACAAATATTACAGTATTTGAATGAGTTGAATCGCAATAAGAAACTTTGATACAGAAAACAGTCATTGGCCTGACACTTCTGCATCCTTGAAGAAATAATTTTAGTTGGCCAAACTGTCATCGGGGGGCCTGTACCATCAACGAGGCTTGAAAAATTGGAGCTTAGCTTGAGCAGGTGAGGCTTTGACTAAGCGCGTTCGTGCGTTCACGCGAAAACGAGGACCATTAGCGAGGCTCAGCTGTGAAGAGATTAGAGATTAGTCGAGCCTCTCCATCAGGCTCTTTTAGCAGCTAGACATGAGAAGTCGATCAGAGAAATGCTGATCAGCTGTCGCAAAATGACCGTAAAGTGGGGTGGGGGTCTGGAGATATTAGACTGGCATTGCAATCCCCATTATAAAGGCAGTTTTAAGTGCAATGTCATACGAAAATCTACATTTTATTATATCATCTGCAGTCCCTGGACGGTCAGAACATCTACAATGCCTGCTGCACCCTGAGAATCAGCTTCTCCAAGCTGCCCAGCCTCAACGTCAAGTACAACAACGACAAGAGCCGCGACTACACCCGGCCAGACCTGCCCACCGGAGACTCGCAGTCCCCCGTCGACCACCAGCAGGCCATGGCCGCAGCCTTCGGCATGACCCCGCTCCACGCCAGTGAGTCCAATTTCTACTCCGACTAGGTCTGTGTTGGGGTTCACATGAGCCGTTTCCGAATACGCAACGTTTGGGCGACCTCACAACCACCGCGTTGACCGCCTTGCACAGACGGGTCATTTTAGGTTACGTTTCATGCAATGTTTTATTCTTTGGGCTAAAATTGGGCTGGCGATACTAATAACGAAATGGATAGTAGTATTCCTCGAATGGGCAACAGGCGTAGAGCGTTTTCGTACAGCCAATCGGGCATGAGGGCTGGGCGAATCTTTTTGTATTTTTTTTTTATACCAGTGTAAATATTTTATACATTTCAATAAATTGAGATTACCGAGACTAGGGACGTCTTTCATTCCCACTGGATTAGCCTGGCAAGCCAGAACAAACAAATTGTCCACACATCGCACGCGACTAGCACAATCAATTGCTTTAATCTTAAGCAGACTCAAAGTGTAAATCAAATGAAGTTATCAAAGCCCAGTAGGTGTGACAGGGATCGCAGATTGGATCGCCCGAATGTGAACGACAATCTGATTTGTCGGCCTGGTTGGTCCGGACCGCTCGGTTGCAAGTGATGCATGGACGATGAGTTGATTCTGGTTCTGGCCAGGCTAATTGTTGTGGGTTGTTGAGGCTTGGATATCCATAACATTCACCATTCAGATAGACCGTTAGGGAAGAAAGACGTTCCATTGCAGGTAAAATCCGCAATCCAATGATCAACTCTAACTAGCTACTTGAAGCTTAATACTTATCTCGGTATTCTCTAGGGATTTCGACAAACTGCTTCTTGGCAATTCTGAAAACTTTTAAAAGGGAGACATTTCTAATGTTGTCTGCAAACAGCCATCTCAAGCTGCTGAGAGCTCTGTAGATTTGTTCTGTCGCCCAGCTCTATTGCTGATTTCTGGCCTGAGTCTGCTGAACGTTGTGTATTCGGATTGGCTCAAGGTCATCAGAATCTGTAAAGATAAAGTCATTGAAATTGTTTTTGCAAAAATGCCTTTTCCAGGCGCTGGAAAGGTTATGGGAAATTACCAGTTAATGAAAGCTCACGGGAAAACGGCCGGCTGCGACTTGGTCTGTCCTCCGTCGCCAGCGCATATTCTCTGTGAGTAAGCAAAGCTCTCCGGCGTGAATGGCTAGTCTCTCCTGTGTCTGTAGTAGTGTGGGATCAATAGTGAACGTAGTGTTGTGGTAGTGTTGTGGTGCTCTGCTGGTGCCGCTTGACCCCATGTTTGACGGTGTGCCCTCTCTGCTCCTTCAGCCGCCCCCGGTATCATCTCTGCCTCTCCGTACGCCGGAGCCCATGGCTTCCCACCCGCCTTCGCCATCCAGCAAGCGGGTCAGCTATTCATCTTTTTATTATTTCTATTATCATTATTAGGGGTGCAGCAATCAGTCGAATGGTCGAGGCAATTTGAGTGTTATTGTCGGCAGTTTTGCTGAGAGAGAACAGAAAACAATTTTTTTTTTCTTTCAATTTGACAAGGTTGTTACATCATGGTTGTCTCAACCTTGTGTTGACTAGAACAGACTAGACATGTGCATGGGAAGACGCATTGTGACATCACAATCTACAGTGACTGAAGTCAAAGGTGGTCGTTATTATATGCCTGAAATGCAGAGCATAGGGAATGTAATGGTTGTGACTTTGTGTTAACGATGCTAATTTTTGGGTGGATATGTCCCAGATATTCTGTATGTTGATGATCTAGGGTAGGTTCATGACTTGGATTAGTTTCTGGAGGCCAACACAAGATGGCTGAATTCAAGGTGGCCATTCCTATTAACTTCCGACCGGGTGGATGGATTTGTCCCAAATTTCATTAGCACATTAGTTGTTGGTTTTAACATAAACCCTATATATTTAATTTCATATAAAGCACAGAATCTTTCAAGATGGCTGTGGTTTTCCTTGGTTAATCCACCTCTTGTAGAGTTTTGGCATATACAGAGATATGTCAAGATTTGTATCGTCCCAAGGTAAATTTGCCCCGTTGATGTCACAATTCGGAAAGAAATCTTTCCAGGTTTTACTGATGCTTGCATCGCGTTTCAGGGATATGGCTTTAGCAGTTGGCACCGACTGCATACCGCTAGTTCCTTTTTATTGCTGTCTGTTGTTTCCATTCCAGCGACCGGTCTCTGATGCAGGTCCATTTAAATTACTTCCAAACATATATTTTCTAACGATGATGATTTCTTTGCAATGCATTGCCTTTGCAGTGAGACTTTAGTACTAGTGTTGTCAGTGAGAGTCTTGTCTTGTCCTCCAGGTCTGTCCATGGCAGGCATCCCGGGCGCCCTGGCCTCCCTGGGCACCATGGGCCACACGGGCATGGC
>OMKY01022574.1:5500-23166 GCA_900302395.1 Bregmaceros cantori
GTATAGAGCTGTAACCGATGAATCGATTATTTAATTAATTGACAACTAATTTGATAGTCGATTTAATCGACAGCGTTTAATCGTTTCCTTGTTTGGTCACTCCTCTGCTTAAATGTGTTGAATGTTGTTCACCGTTTGCAATATGTGTTGAATGTTGTTCACCGTTTGCAATATCAACAATGTTTCAGGTTAATAATTACTACAATTTGGTGCGCCGCAGTAGCAAGTACACTGCGAAACACGCAAATGCCATATGTGTGGCACGCAGAATTGGTGGGTTCGCTTCCCCTCCCTCTTTGCTGCATGACATCTTTGCTGCATGTCTCCTCCCCCTTCTTCAAGCCAATCCTGAATAAAGCTCAGAATAGGGCACAAAATGCATACATTTGTTCCGAAAATACAAATGTTCCGAGTTCAAAGAAAAAAATAAACAGATTAATCGATTAACCGTCAGAAAAGATGGCAGATTAATCGATTATCAAATTAATCGTTAGTTGCAGCTCTAAATTCAATGGTTTTGTCAAACAAAGCATTATTTGGGTTATATCTGAACAAACCAAATATCTGAACAAAACGCAACTGCGGATAAAGAAATGGGTGCAGGGGTCCGCTCGTTAGCTGCACCTGCAGAAAACTCTTTTAGGCGGGAAAAGGTGGCGTTTCTGGAAAGGGACAGGTGGCTGTCAATCTTCCCTCAAAATCTTATTTGAAATTCACATTCGATTTTCTCAATTTAAAAAATCATTAAACTTTACTTTTACAATATTTTGTAGACACTATTATAAATCTTCTTATGGAAAGCGCATTCAATTCCTCCGTCCTCCACTAGAGGCCAGCCTAATCACGTGATTTATACAAGGGTATTATTTCCCACACTAAATATTAGTGAAATATTACTGTAAACAATTGATCCTATTCATAACACAACAGTTTTTTGCTGTCATTCAAAAACAACATAGCGGCCACTAATTTTAAAGTTTTAAAACATTCACGGTGAATGTTTTAAACTGAATTTGAACTGGGAAGAAAACGGACGACTTTGGTTACGAAGTTCCTACTGATAGCTACACCGCTCACCATCATTTTTGTTTTGCGTCCAAAACGCTAGAAAACGAGCGGGCCCTCGGAACTAGCCTGGCGAGCCAGTACCAACGCATCGTCCACGCATCGCACAACGCTTGACGCAACGCAATCGTCTAGTGGATGTGCGATGCGTGGATAATGTGTTGGTTCTGTCTCGTCAGGCTACCTCGTATCCACCTGGTGAAACTGGGCCATTAGGAGTTGCCAAAAGTTTCATATTCCACCAAACTAAAATGTATGAAAGTTATTTTTTCTTTCTTCTTTCACCAAAGAAGTACTGAACAAAGTTATCAAAATACATGCAGTAAAAGCCGAATCCTAGGAGTCTTTCTACGCGTGCATGCTCCCTAGTGTCCCTCCATTGAGCCGACAGAACTGCCCGCATAAATGGCCGCTGTCCTGAACTCAAACACCCATTGCATGACGTTTGAAGGAAAACAACACTGAAATATCTCCTTCCCTGAAGTTAGCCACGTTGGCTCATACTCATCTAAAATTTACAAAAAGTGTAATTTGCAGGTTGAAAAAAAAAGATGCAAAGAACTGCTCGCAAAGGGATTCGAACTCGGGACGTGGCCGTTAAAGTGAAGTATGTTACCGCTGCGCTATACACGCTGATGCAACAATGGTGAGCAGACAACCTTAAGTTGCTGTCGGCGGCGTGTCCGTCATGATTTAATTCTGAAACATCCTGAACGTGATTGGAAACATTTGGAAATGGCACCGCCGGTCAAAAAAGGGCATTGGCCGTTGGGGAGACTAAATGCGGCTCGGGGCGCAGCTGCGGGAGAACATGCGAGATGTCACTACGGAGAACGGGGATCGTTCACCCATTAATATCAAATCAAACTTTATTTATATAGCACTTTTCATGCAGAGCAAAATTGAATCACTTCTTTCTTTCGTCATTTCCAACAACTCCGTGCTCAATGTTTTCAGTTATTGAGGGGACAAACCGACACGGCTGAAAACATAACCTGCTCCGCCCCGGCGCAGGTAATTAATCCTCAGTCGGGTTTTCGTTTAAACGTTGAGCGCGAGCACATTTACAGGGGGGCGAAACATCAGACACCTCGTCATAAAATGAGTTAACATAGAACACAAATACACTGAAATAGAGGTCATTCATTTGTACAATTATGGACATAATTTTTTTTCTTTTCTTGTTTGCTGGAGAACAATTTTTCGGATGAGCGACACCGAGCTATAGCACCACAGGTTCTCGAGTAAAGTTTTTTTTAAGTATGAAATATAAACTGTATATTATTTATATATGTATAGATCCATATACATGGATTGCAATACAAAAAAATGAATAGGAAAATAGAAGCGTTTGTTAGTGACTACATTACATTGGACGTTCTGTACATCTGACTGACAGCTCGGAGTAAACTGCTGTGTATATGTGTATACATGTATATATATATATATATATATATATATATATATATATATATATATATATATATATATATATATATAAACATGTTGCTGTACTAAATGTGTGTAATGAAATATATAGGTGACTGCCAGCAGGAGGTGCTATGGCTTGGCGAGAGTGACGTTTGTGTGTTAGCAACTTGACACAAAAAGCGTCTCCACGGATTACAAACCGAAATCCATAATCACGCTCCCGTTGCATTTCCGCATATGACGCAGTCGTGTTGTCGCCAAAGAGTTGACCGCTGCAATTTTCCGTCTCCGAACTTGCATTGTAACTTGTAACTTAAACCCTACCTCACCCCTACCCTAACGTTAACGTAATAAACCTAACGTAACCTAATGGTGCACCATTCCGATCCTCAGATCGGTGATCGGGGGCCAAACAGACTTTTTTTCCAAGGATTGGGACTCGTGATTTTGTCCCGATCAGGATCGGTACATGAGTCGAGAGCCAAATGACTGTTTATTTACTTTGACTATTATTGAAATTGACAATTGTGCCAAATAATTTGGGTACTACCCATTTTTGCAGGATCAGAACTCTTTGTTGTGACTTGGTATCGGGGACGTGATCAGTACCCCCCTAATCATAATGTCCATATTCACGCCGTGAGCGTGAAGATCTCATGATTCGCGTTTCTTATCCTATTGGAAACGCAGGCTAGATTGTGTTGAGCGAAACGTCACCGTGTTGCACTGTCGGCATCACTACATATTGTACGGCACTTTGACAAAGCACCAAGCGGGGCGATGGCGTAGATCTTCCACCACGACGCCATGATCCCACTGTACGGTTGGCACGCGCTATCTAATATTGAGACGAGCGGTTGAAACGTCCGGCTGCAGGTATCAGACAGCAGTACTATATCGATGCATTCCGAGATACGAGGTTTAAATGATGACGGCTTCACGCACTCAAGACTGTCCACCTGAGGCGGCGCTGGAGGCGTGGCAGAATCCTGGTGGTCTTATCGGATCTCCAACACCACCTCAAGACTGGGAGCCCTGGAGGGAGAGAAGAGGATCACAGAGTCATGTCGGTGACCGACTAAAGGCCAGATCACAACACAATTGGGAACAAGATTGTGACGTCACTGCTTCCAAAGATCTGCCCAAGTGAGCAGTAGTAGCACCACCTCCTGTTGGGCATGCATGGATACACGTGGAGTTATTTACATTCTAGCACGCGCACAGCGCGCAAATGCTGCCGAGAGCCGACGTGTCTGGAAATCTCTGCGTTAGAGGCTGTGGAGCATCATCGCGCATCGCGCAAGTTACATTTCTTTCGTTTCCCCAAATGGAACCTTACTGCAATCCGACGAGACGAAAAGAAGCCGACTTCATGGCTGCATTCCTGGACAGGACGAGTGTGTGTTCCCTACATTTCCATTCAGGTTCCATTCAAGTTACCTAAATATTTGTCAAATTAGTGTCTAGTATCTAGTAGTATTTCAATGCTGCATTTCCTTCGCACCGAGTTGGTACGTCCGAGATGCCTCACAACGCTGCGTGTAGAACCACGTAAGGACCAACGGGGTGGCCGCATTATCTCAGAGGCTCCAACTTGTAGCTTAATGGAACGTGCAGGTGCGCGCAGCCACACCGGTCGACATGTGAAGAGGGAGCGGCTGTTGACATTCGAGTCCGCTCCTACTACGTATAATGAGCTCCTCCGCAACCAATGCGATGAGTTTGGAAGAGGACTCGAACACAAGTCACGCGATCGCTCGATCCACTTGAAGCAAACCACAACTAACCCTGATTTTGACTGCCATTAGCACTACGCTACATGCACCGCGGCACCGCATTTTGCTCAGCGTGTTTACCCACTCATTTTCATTTTTTTGATTAAAAAAAAAAATATTTAAACGAACATTTTCACCGCAGTTCTTTCCCCAACTGATTTCACGAGTGCGCAACTTCCGGGGGCGGAGCCGAGACGTGAACAAGAGGTAAACAGCGTTTGTAAACTCTGAAAATGGACGTCTTTCAGCTCCCTAGCCCAGCTCGGAAAAGCTCAAACGGCCGGTGGTTTGTTACCTTAGCAAAATATTACTCAAGTAGAAGTAAAAAGTAGTCATCTAACTAGTTACTCAAGTAAAAGTAAAAAAGTACTCCACAAAAAAAGTTACTTGAGAGTGCCCGAGAGGGAGATAGAGAGGGAGAGAGACCGAGAGGGAGAGAGACCGAGAGGGAGAGAGCGAGAGAGAGCGCCCGAGAGGGAGAGAGAAAACGCCTGAGAGAGAGATCTTGCTTACAGAGTTGGTCCTCTTGCGTTTCCAGCAGTCTGGATTCAACCTCTTCTGCTCCTCTGCTAGTGCCTTGGCCTCCAGGGTGTACAGCCTTCGCTCTTCGTTCTTCAACTTCTTCCACTTGTCCCCCAAGATCACACTGATGGCCCTACACACACACACACACACACACACACACAGACACGCACACACACGCACACACACACACAGACACACAGACACACATGCATACACACAAACATTTACTAAAACTAGAAACACTCAGAGATTACAAAGCTGCGCCGTAGTGGCACAAAAAAAAGTACTTTTAGTGCTAGCAGTATGTGTGACAACCCATTATCAATGCAAGTGCTCGAGTAGCACGATTGCGATTGACCCATAGACTGTATTCCCACTGGCGAACATGCCAACTACATTGGCATGTTCGACGCCCCTTGCGACCCGGAAGTCCGGTCACGTGACCGCAGTATGCGCCCAGCGATTTATCGGTAAGTGGGTGATTAACTATGATTATGTTACTTATTGGCTACAGAAATGCACAAAAATGTAAATGATTCTTCCGTGTGTAATTTCCAACAACTGTACAGAATTTCATCTAGATCCGTGCACAACTTTTTCAGTTATCCTGGGGACAGACAAACCAACCAACGCGACCAAAAACATAACCTACTTCCACAGCTCCGCCGCAGGTAAAGATGAAAAATGCAGAATCAAGAGACCCGATACTTGAAAAGAATTGAGCGCACCACAATCAACAGAGTATCGGATCGGGGTACTCTTAATTTTATTCTTACCGTATCCAATAGACTGAAAAATGAAATGTCACTATTTTGAGAAGTGTGACTATATGGAAACTAGGGATGGGCATTTGGTTAAAATGTATTGGTCGACCACCGAGAGAATTAACGATCAATTAATCGGTTAACCGAAGTTTTTTTTTTTTTTGAGCAGTGAAGTGTGACGGTATGTGCACCATAGACCGTGAAGGGAGAGATTTCTCTGTGAATGATGGCAGTTTCACCACTAATACTGTGGATCAAACTTTTCAACATATTTAGTAATTTCAATCAATGGAATATACATCCTTCTCTGTCAGTGGGTCATAATTGAAATCATTAAACTATACTTTATTTAGTTAAGGAAACAGCACATTATTAAAGTGATTTGAGAATATTTGTCATTGCTTCATTCACTCAAACCGTCGAAAATAAATAGGAATGACTTGTTTCTGAATGACACATCATCGTGTCCTGGGAGTTAGCCTAGAGCTGGTAAAAAACACAGCTGTCGTCACGGTGTCGTCTCTCTCGCAACTTGTACACAGTTGGAACAAGTTTGAAAATATTTTGTAACAGTCTTCGTGCATTGTGTAGGACTATCATCACGTTGGACTCATCACAATCTCGTTTTAGCTTCATGCACGGAGTCGCGCGTGTCGGGATACGGTGCTGCGCTCCTATCGTTGGAAACTGAAAACACGTTCTGAAATACCAACCTGTTGTCCTTGCCCGGGTACATCTGTGTGTACTCCACGCGGTACCTCTTGGCGAACAGCATGAACGCGTTCATTGGCCGCTTGCACTTGGTGGGCGTGGCTCCGCCGGCTGACCCGCCGCCTGCCCGGCCCGCCTTGCTCCCGGACGAACCCACGTCGTACTTGGCCTCCGACTCGCCGCCCCCGCTGCTGGACTGTGAGGTGCGTCGCTGGCGAGCCATGTTGCTCAGCACGTAGACGGCGGACGAGTCGAGTGGGGTGAAGTCGTAGCTGTTGGAAGACGCAGAGGAAATGAGTGGACATTTGCTGTCTGCCAAGGAGCTGTCTCATTGGCTGTGTCCTAAATCACTCCCTATCTATGGGGTGCACGCCATTTTGTAGGGGTGTCTGAATTCTCCATGTACCATATATACTAGGGGTGCACCGATCACGTTTTTTTGCTCCTGATTCGATCCCGATCCTTTGATTTTAACGATCGGCCGATCCCGATCTCCAGTACCGAGTCCCGATACAGAGTCCCGATCCCCGATACAGAGTCCCGATACAGAGTTCTGATCCTGCAAAAATTGGTAGTACCCAAACTATTTGGCACAATTGTCAATTTCAATTTCCCCGACTTATTTACCGATCCTGATCGGAACAAAATCACGAGTCCCGATTCTTGGAAAAAAGTCTGATCGCCCCCCGATCACCGCTCTGAGGATCGGATCGGTACACCTTTTATAGGGAGAAGGGGATATGGAGAGATTTCGAACACAGCCATTGACAGTTGGATTGACTTGACAATTCGCCGATCCACAAACTCTTCGCCCCTTAGCACAGTGGCCTAGTGTTGAGCGTAGCATATACCTCCGGAAGGCGTCGAACACCAGCGAGTCGTCACAGTTGATGGCGTCCGGGTGGCTCGGGGGCAGACACACGTCTCCCACCTGCATCTCGTAGCATGGTATCCCATGATGCACCACGGTCAGACTTGGATAGAAGGACGACCACCCTGGGTAAGACACACAGCTTTCAGTGTGTAACAAGTGTCAGGTGGTACAGTTCTATCAGGATGGTACCATTTTGCGAAACCACTCCGAGAACGAAAATGTTGACATAGGCCTGCCTGAACCGTTCGGAACTGGGTTCCTCTCTTCATCACACTGTTATATGCAAGTGGGGGTTAATAACTCGCTAGATGCATTTTTTGGAGAAATTAATCAAGTTAAATACCAGGGCTTTGAACCGGATCAAGGAACAAAAATGAAAACCGAAAACGAACAGACTTTTACAGAATTTTATGAGGAGCGGAAACAGAAACGGAATTAAAATGTCTTTAATGTTCTGGAAAAGAAACGGAACATTCAAAATCCACAAAACTATATTTTATATAACTATATTCTCTATATATTTTAGCATATCCTATGTCAGGGAGAATATTTCCGGTTGTGCGTCCACTTCGCTGCCACCAGAAGGTCGCACAATATAAGGAGTAATACATTTTTAAAATGGAAAATAATGAAGCTAAGTTTAGGCATTAAAAAGGTATGCTGTCACTTTAAGAAAGAAAAATATTTTTGCGTTCTGAACCGGTTCAGGACCGATATTTTGGTGCTGGAGCGGTTCCGAGAACGAAAACGTTAAACATAGGACTGCCTGAACCGTTCGGAACGGAACATTTCAAAAATAATTTAGTTTTACAAGCCCTGTTAATTACCTTTATTTTTTACATAGAACGGGTGGTCCAGTCGACATTCCGCTGTCAGAAGACCATTTGGAGCAGAGCCCGGGTCAAAGGTCAACTTGAGGACCACCTGGGCCGCAGACACCGACTCGGAGTGTTCCACCAGCCTCAGGCCTTCCGCTCCATAGTTCTACAAACACATCGACATGCACTGTAAGGGGGACAGCAACTTTATGCAACTTCTCATTACCTGCGCCGCGGAACGCAGGTTATGTTTTCAGTCGCGTTGGTTGGTTTGTCCCCAAGATAACGGCTGATAAAGATAAAGGTTGCGCACTGATCTGGATGAAATTTTGGAAATGACAAACGGAAGAATTGGTTGAAATCCTAAATTTGGGTGCATTTCTGTAGCCCATCGGTAACAATCATACTTAATCACCAACTTACCTATATATCGCTGGCCGCTTACTGCAGTCACGTGACCAGACTTCCGGGTCGTAACGGCTGCTGGGAAATGTAGTTGGCTTGTGCTGAGCATGTTCGCAATCACGGTACTCTACAAGCACTTGCATTGATAATGGGTTGCCACACATACTGCTAGCACTAAAAGTACTACTTTTTTGTACCACGACAGCGCAGGTTTGCACTCTCTGAGTGCTTTTAGTTAGTATTGTTTCTCCACAGGATTAGTAGGAAGTGAAGAAGGGGGAAGCTGGCGTGTAGCGGCCGATAGAGGGAAGTGAAAGTTAAACGAGCTGAGCCACCCACAGAACCAGAATGGGAAACTGGAGATAATGGAACAGCAACATCTACAAATGATTACAACTCACCTTAAAAAACCTAAAACCCAATCATATTAAACTTCAGTCAGTGAAATAAACTGTTTCAAAAAGGCTTTCATAATGCTTTGGTTTGTTGCTCGGATATATATTCCTGTCAGAACCATTTTAGTCAAGAAACACAACAGAAGATTAAGAAGCTGCTCTTTTATTGAAATTAGAGTTATCTTGGCGGAGGAACTCCCATATTTCCATGAGTACCGTGGAAAAACACTAATTCAGGGAGCAGCAGTAGTGTAGAGAATTGTCAGCCTAGCACGCAGGGTGAGAAGGCAGCAGTAGTTTAGGGGATTCTCACCCCAGCACGCAGGGTGAGATAGCTAACCCCCCCATGAACAGAGGCAAGCGACGTGACAACAGAACATGTCACATCATACACAACACTTTTCCATCTTGGTGGTGGAGCAGGGGAAGGTGGTGGGTAGCAAAATTGTAAGCAGTACACGGTTTAGGAGCGGGTAGAATTTATAGGGCGTACCAAAGCTATCCGGCCAATCGCTAGGGGAGAGAGTTAATCAGCTGAGGGGATACACCTGGATCAATTAGGAATGAATGAAGGGGAGGGCAGCAAGTTTCTTAACTATCATGGCCTGCCAGAAATGGGGTTAGTACTTTAAAATTATACCTTGAGTGTGGAACAGCTCCCCATGGACTCGTCATCAGAGTCGTCGTCTGAGTCCTGCAGGTCCTCCGCATCCTGCCACTCAACGTTCAGTCCTCGGTGGAACCGTAGCCGGGTACCTGCCACACAGCAGTCAGGGATGGAGGTTAGTTTCAAAGACGGCAAAAGTACCAGGATTTATAACTGGAGTAAGAGTAAAATACATTTGTAAAAAAAACAACTCGAGTAAAACTACAAAGTACTGATCCAAATATCTACTCAAGTAAAGCAATAAGTAGAGATGCACCAATCTGATCCTCAGATCCTCGATCAGACTTTTTTCCAAGGATCAGGACTCGTGATTTTGTCCCGATCAGGATCGGTGAATGTGTCGGGGAGCCAAATGAGTGTTTATTTACTTTGACCATTATTGAAATTGACAATTGTGCCAAATAGGTTGGGCACTGTATCGGGACTTGGTATAGGAGATCGAGATCGACCGATCCTTAAAATCAAAAGATCGGAATTGGATCAAAAAAACGGTGCACCCCTAGTAAAAGGTACAGGCTGAGAAATGTACTCAAAAACTATTTTTGAAAGTAAAAAGTACATGCTCTAAAATGTAGTAATATTTTTGAAGGTATATAGTGCAAAACCTAAATTAACACTTTACAGGCGATTTTTTTAGGGTCACACCCAGACACTAAATGAAAACAACTTATTAACTGCTACTGTACTCAGTACATTACCGAATACCGCCCACTACTGACTCATTCACGCTATACATGTAGTTCTACCATGTTGTTCCAGAAAAAAAAGAAAAAAGAAGTAACAATCCAGTTTTGGGAAAAGTAAGGAGTAGAAGTACTGACATTTTTGTTAAAAAATCTACTGAGTAGAAGTGAAAAGTACTCACAGAAAAAAGTACTTCTAAAAGTACAGATACTTGAAAATTCTATTCAAGTGGAGTACTTCAATATTTGTACTTGGTTACTTGCAATCTCTGGTTATATTATGTTATTTTGTAACATCCTCTGATTAGCATTACCTGGTGGGCTTTGGAGTCTCATCTTGTTAAGTAGGACAATGTGAGTCAGTTAAGCCCCTTTCCCACTGGCTTACTTAGGGCCAGCACGGCACAGTTCACATGCACGTCCACCCGGAAAATCGCTTCTCTATGAGGGCAAATCGGCCAAGGCAGGTTTCAGGACCCATTTAAGATGTGGTTCTGGAATGTGGCCGTCGGTGGCCACATTTGCTGGTTGCTGATTGGTCACGCTCTGAGGGGGTGACACAACGTGGCCGGCCAATCACAGGAGGGGGGAACGTGTGCCCCCCCCCATCCCCCAGTCTGGCAGGCATCAATAGAACAAAGGTAGACACTGCCACCAGTGGGGTGCCCCCCCGGAAGTGACCTTAAGAAGGTTGGGACAAAATGACTCCCCCCCCAGTGTTTCGCACGTAAACTTGTCTATTGTTGGAGGCAAATTCACTCTCTAGTGATTCCAAGTTTCTTCCAACCTTTGAGGAAGCAGTGCCAGGCGGTGGACGGCCAGGAGTGGGACCAGGCCATGTCTTCATCGTCCGAGAAGGACGAGGACATGGAGAACACTCCAGACTCTGACTCGCTGCAGGCCTGTTAAGATTAGACGCAAAACGACTGATTCATGGGACGTAGTCGCCATGTGACGCACAGCCCCATAACCGTGACAATGTATTGGCCATTTTGGGTTCAGGTCCCTCACTTACCCGGACACGCCGCCTCTCGCGGAGGTGCATGCGTGATGGCGTGGGCGCGCTGCTGGCGAGCGGTGGCCGGGCGTAGGAATGTAAACTGTTACTATGGCCGAAGATGTGGACTGGAGACGACCTGGGGACACACAGCAAAGCATTGATTGATTGACACTAACAGTGCTTTCCCATTGGTGATGCTTCATTCATTCATTCATTCAACAAAGGAGGCCAGGCAGAATATGGTGCATAGGAAAAGAAGGAGATTAGATGAGATTAGGGTTATCTATGTTTGGGATTATCTGAGATTATCCAAGGGATCTAAGGTAACGGGTATCCGCGGCGCAGTGCCCGGGGGTCGACTCTAGATCGTGAGCCAGTGCCTTGGCCAGGGGCACTGACTGGAGCAGGTTAACTAGGGAAACCAGAGTGCCCGGAGGAAACCCACGCAGACACAGGGAGAACATGTAAACTCCACACAGAAAGGACCTGTCCGGGTTGGGATTCGAACCCAGGACCTTCTAGCTGTGAGGCATTACTCACATAACATTTCGAGCATCCAAAGATATTGGAACATCCGAACGACAGGGGTCGCGGCTTTTAGAGAGGTGCGCTCATTGGTCCGGAAAACACGGTATTATTCAATGCATTATCTATAGAGGTGCTCCGATCCTCAGATCTGTGATCGGGGGTTGATCAGACTTTTTTCCAAAGTCCCGATCAGGATCGGTAAATGAGTCGGGGAGCACTCCGCTCTGGAGAGTGGATGATGGTGCGTTCTTCCAGCAGCAATTGCTGCTGCTGTGGGATGATACTCATGTGTTATTATTTAGGGATATCGATAAGAACATAACCAGAATAAGGTTCTGCTCTAGTGATATCACAAGCAAAGCAGGATCAGGACTTGGTATCGGGACTTGGTACTGGAGATTGGGATCGGCCGATCCTTAAAATCAAAGGATCGGGATTGGATCGGGAGCAAAAAAACGTGATCGGGGCACCCCTAGTGGCTAGCTCTACCTCTTGTGTGGGGCGGGGGGCTCCTTTAGCAGTGGGCTCTGTGGGCTGGTAGCGATGTTGGCTAGCTCGGCCAGCCAGTTGGTGGATGGCGTGCTGGCTCCGGGCGCGTCCGGCTGCTTCCTGCCGCCTGGAGTGGAGCTCACCACCTCCTGGTGGGACACGTTGACGCTCACCTGGAACATCTCAGAGGACCTGCCGCGGTCTTCCTGGACTTCTTGCAGCTCGGGCATGTCGTCTGCACACACAAACATAGTTGTCTTTTTTTAACAGACATTTCAGACTTTTTAACAGGACATTGTAGTGTACTTGACACAACTGTGTCAAGTGCACCACAATTCTGACCGAGTGAGTAGTGGTGCCTGTTCCTGTCGGGCGGAGTTGCATGGATACACGTGGCATTGTTTACATTCCTGCATTCGCTCCTGCCGAAAGCCATGTCGGCTTTCGGCAGGGGCGAGATTCCTGGGAATCTCTGCTGTGTTAAAGACTGTGGAGCGTCATTGCGCCAGAGTTACATTTCGTCTGATTCCCCAAATGAGAAACCCTAAGTTACTGCAATCCGACGAGACGAAAAGACACCGTCTTTCTTGGCTGCTGTTGGACGAGAAGAACTGACCAACGACTGCATTCCGGACGGGACGAGGGCATATCCATTCAGGTTAAAATATTTGTCAAATGGGTATTTCAATGTTGCATCTTTGTCTCAGTTTCCTAAACCGGGGAGAATCTTACAATGAATTCATATGTAACATAATACGGCTTTCCACCACTTGGGGGAAGTAAGGCACCTTTACTGTCGGCCAGCTGTAAATGCATTGGAGATTGGCATGGCAGTGATCAGGTTTTATCTTGAACAAAAAATAGGCTAGTTGAATGCAATCTAATGCAGACCAATTGAAATGAAGGGGTCTGTCTGAGCCAGAACCAATGCATCGTCCACGCATCGCACATCGGTAGACACTTGCATTGGGTCTACCTCTACAAAGAGGAGGGGTGGGGGGCTGGGGGGTTACCAGACCCAATGCAAACGTCTAGCGATGTGTGATGCCTGGACGATGTGTTGGTTCTGGATCACCAGGCTACAAAATCTTTTAACTTAGTTTCCTGTATGAGTTGGGCTGCGCCAGTGTTGACCGAGCTGCGCCAGTGTTGACCAGTGTTATGCAGAGTGCATGTACTGGTGTTCTTGGGTCCTTTCCTCTCACACCAGATTGACGTAACAGGAAGTTTGGGGCAGACACGGCGTTATTTGCTACTCTGGCGGTAAAAAGCCCTCACACACTAAAGGCCTGCAAACATTTAAAACCGTTGTGCTGCCTCCAGGGCTTGAAAACCAAATTATTTTTAAAACGTTCCATTACGAACGTTCAGGCAGGTCTACGTTTAACCTTTCTGTTCTCTGAACTGTTCCGCCATGGAAATATTGGTCCTGAACCAGTCCCTATATTGTGCAATGTTAGGTTTAGTTATTGTCCATAAAAACATTTGGTGAACTTTCAAACTGCAGTGCAACTGTATTAACGTAAAAACCGGGTTTAAAACGTCATTACATTCACTTCCTCGTCCGTCCACAAGATGGAGCCCCAGATGCATGGGGCTTGATGACTGACAGTGAAAGGTGGATGGATGCACAACCGGAAATAGTCTCCCAGACAAAGGATATGTTCAAATATGTATAGAACAGAAAAAAATGAAAAACATCTGTATCGACGGCGAGCCTGATTTTCCCAGACCCATTGCAAACGTCTAGCGATGTGCGGTGCATGGACGATGTGTTGGTTCTGGCTCACCAGGCTAATTAAAATACACTGTTATTTTATGGGGGGGAAAATAGGCTCTAATCACCATAATCCATGCTGCAACCAGGCGAGGGTACTAACTCCTCAGTACACTTGAGTGCCTCGAAACACTCCTCCATGCTGTCTGAATGTCTCTCTCTCTGTCTCTCTCTTTCGTTGGCGGTCGCTGTCCCCTTCACACAGACATCTGCCTCGGCATAATGGGTCTTCAGTTTCCTGGAAATGACAAAGAAATGACACTGTGATTTCATTGTAAAGGCTGGTAATTATCAGATATGGGCAGAGTAGCAAGAAAAATTACTTAAGTAAAAGTCAAAAGTAGTCATCCAAATAGTTACTCAAGTAAAAGTAAAAAAAGTGCTCCACATAAAAATGACTTAAGTAGTAAGTATAATAGTAAGTAGTAAGTATAATAATAATATAATAGTATAATAATGATAACAATAATGATAACATGTTATAAAAATGTAATAATATAATATATAATCATATAAAAATGATAACATGTTATAATAATATAATATATAGTAATCGAATAATGATAACATGTTATAATAATGCAATAATATAATATATAATAATATAATGGTGTTATAATAATGTAATAATGTAATAATGATAACATGTTATAATAATGTAATAATGATAACATGTTATAATAATATAATATATAATAATATAACAATGACAACATGTTATAATAGCATAATATAAAATAATATAATAATGACAACATGTTATAATAATATATAATAATGATAGCATGTTATAATAATATAATATATAATATAATAATAACGGCCTCTTTGTCTCTTTGTCACACATACGATGAAAGCGAGCCTCGTGCCAAACTGCAGTCACGTGACCGCTTGTTTATAAACTCGACGGAATTTCTGCGCATGCGCTCTGGCGCTCATTCATTCCCCGCTGCGTAACGAAAACAACACAAAAGGGCGTCAAAGAAAACGACAAAGTTCGGCGGTGGCTCGGACACCATCCACGGCCATCCGACGGCTGTTCCCATAAAAGTGTCACACCGGGGAAAACTGACGAGTGACTCCGAGTCGAACCTGCGTAAAAACGGCCAAAGGTTCCCCCGCAAAAAGGCCTCGGGTTGAATATACTGCTGTTTTTCCTCCATAAACCGACATAACAGTTAACCGTTTTGCATCGACCCCCTTCCCGAACAACTCAACTGGCGCAAGGTCGCCAGTGTGACGTCGTCGTGCCCTCGTCGTCGCGTGTTATTAGCGGGTCATTGTAGCGCCTCGTCGTGTGTCGTACGACGGATCGCTCGCTCTCTCTCAGCGGTAAACAAAAGAATGTCAACAAGTCGGGGCATGACGCAACCGCGCCAACGGGTTCCAATGAATGAATCTAAATACAACACGGCGAGGGGAAAACAGTGTTGTCCCGCGATCGAAACTAAAAATAACTCGACAGGCAAAAAAAAGTTTTTGGTAACTTTCCCCCCTGACCCTGATTCACAACACGTCACAATGGGAAGGGGGGAGAGAATGCGAAGCAGCTGTGTGTTGGGGAAAACACCAGCCCCAAACAAACGTCAATCGCGACGAGAAACGCATGTGACAACTCGGCTCGGACCGCGCGATCGCCCCGCGCGAGTCACTCGCGCACAATGACAGGCGATCGGTCGCGTTCGATCAACGCGATCTTTTCGTTTAAAGTCAATTAAAGTTGCCACTCACCGATCGCCTTTTCCCGTCTACAGTATCTGAACTGTTTTCGGTAGGCGGGGTCGTGCAAGGGGAACTGTGGTGGCACGCTCATATTGCGGACATCGCCGACGCCGAAATATTCCAGTCACGTGACATAACCGTATATAATGCCAATAAATTAAATCTCATGCCGACACTAGTGCGTTACTTTCACCAGCGACGGCGATGTGAGCTAGGGCTATTCAAAGCAACGTGATAACATCACATGACTAGAAGAACTCTAGGGTTAACACGCTTTTCATCTGCACGAGCCTCACAAGGTGGGCTGGAGGGTGGTCCAATCAAGGACGTTTATTGGCCGAGGCGGCTGTCGATCGCAGCGAGCCCAACGAGCTGAGTGGGCGGAGACGGAGCTAAAGCTGCAATGGGCGGAGCTTTGCTTTGTTGATGATGTCGCCATTGGACGAGAGAGTTGTGTCCGTTGTGACGCCATGCCAGCTGATTGGCAACAACAATAACAAAGAACACATCAGCGGATAGTTTCACAAGAAAGAACATAAAAACCCCACAAACGCATTGGTAGGCGATCATTGTTTTTTTTCGAAGTAAATGCCCCTGGTTGTGTTTGTTATGTATATTTTTTGTGCCACTGTTATATATTTTTTCTACTACATCGTTATTTTTTATTGTAGTATTTTCTCATAGTGTTATAATATCTTTTTACTGTGTTATATTTACTGTACCAGGGTGTGTACAGTAAACATTCCAGTGTGTTTATGCATGACGTGGCAATAAAAGTGATTCGGATTCTGAAAATCTGAATCAGAATCACTTATTGCCACGTCATGCATAAACCCACTGGAAATTGACTTCGGACAGTTGGTACACACCCTGGTACAGTAAACATAATGTAACAAAAGGCTGTCCCCTCGTGGAAGAGCTGGGAATAGAGGAACTTACATCGGCAATAGCTGAACTCAGCCATTGCCAAGGTTTGTTCGGACTCTATTTAAGGAGGCGTGTAGGCAGGTGGAGGACCGCCAACGGTGGCGGCCCAGAATGCACCGCTCGTGCATTCACTACACTGCCCCCTCCCGACATGGCCCTCGTCCCGAGAGCCACTCCAACTCCACAGCGCCTTTCGCCTGATCAAGTGGCCCCACGGCCATCCCCACCGTCAACCACTTCTGACACCAATGTAACGAAAGGCTGTCCCCTCGTGGAGGAGCTGGGAATAGAGGAACTCACATCGGCAATAGCTGAACTCAGCCATTGCCAAGGTTTGTTCGGACTCTATTTAAGGAGGCGTGTAGGCAGGTGGAGGCCCAGAATGCACCACGCGTGCATTCACTACACCTTGTTATGATATACACCCGTTACATTTGTGCTCGGCAAACATTACATTTCCCCAAAGCGAAAGAGTAACATGGATGGTGGGTATAGCCATAAATCACAATATTGACATTGTGAAGATCATTAAAATGCTTTGCATATTTGTGTGGTTTCAATAGCATATTTATGAACTGTGCAGTGTGTGGAGGAGCTGCTGAGTTCTGTGGTGCTCATCCTGGCCACCAAAGGGCGACTTCGGGGTTGGAAGCAGGAGAGGATGGGAGACACTTCGTCTGGTGTGGCACTGGTCGCCGAACAGCTGTGCAGTGACCTAAAAGCCTCAGGTAAACTAGTGTGGTTGCTAGCATGAGATCACCTCCTGTTTCTCCCCAACCAGTGAACATTATCGATGTTTATTCAGCTTTTTAGATCAGCGACAGCAATTGGCAGTCAGCAATTACAGGCTGTGTCTGAAATCGCTCCCTATCCCCTACTCCCTATCCCCCATATAGTGCACTCACTTATAGTGCACTCAACAGCAACTGCCGAGATTTCGGACACTAGAGTCGGCGCCGTTGAAAATTATTATGAATTATAATTATAAAAAATTATAAAATTCAAAAATCATCACAAAAAGTCAAAAGTACTTATATTTATAACTATTTGCCGTGGTCGGTCGCTATTTACTCCCGCCGCGAGTAAGTTTAGGTCATTTTTAAAACATCT
>OMKY01022593.1:3387-13455 GCA_900302395.1 Bregmaceros cantori
CCCCGACTCATCATCCCAATTTCTGATTTAATCCCACCACTACCAACTTAATAAAAATGGAATAAAGTTGGAACATGTGGAGAAGTTGGCGAGCAACTGTGAAGAATCATCACATGAATCGTGAGTGGATAGACAAACACAACCGTGTGTTACCGTGTGGCAACTGAATTTACACAAAGCTTCATTTATCCAAGTACACCGTTCATGCAATTTATCAAGCAGAATTGAAATCTCTGACATGTATACTTATCTATTGTTACTCCTCTCCGTTTCTCTCAGGCAAACATTCCAACATTCCAACTCTATTGGATGAGGAGGTGTGTCCGTGTGCTCATGGAAAGTTCTCTCCATTTTTTTTTTTTAACAATCATATTCCATGCTCCGCACGGCTCTTAGCCGCGGCAGCGATGTTTGCACTAATAGCAGCATAGGGGGTGGAGGCATGTCAGCTCGACCCTCGATGTATGTAACCCCGGGCTACAAGCCGTCATCGCCTCACCTCCGATGCTGACGATGATGAATGTCAAGGAATGTCGGTACAGATGACGACTGTATGATTTCTTTATTTTTGTCTTCCCCTTTTTTTTTACTGCACATTTCAGTCCGCTGCGTCTCTGATTGGATTTGCATGACAATTGATCGGCATCCACTGAATGTGAACGGAACCAGCACTAATGTCTCCAAGTGGGTGGCTAATACGTGCAAGACACCACAGGGGAATGTTTTTCTCCTTCTTGAACAGGTGAATGTCAAAGACCATTTTTGGCAGAAATGATAAATGAACTCCTCGTAATTGCTACAGAGTTAAACAATTTCAGAGCCAGGATGTAACAAATAGTCCCTCCGTAGAACATAGCATAGGTTAGCGATATTGAAGCAATCAGGCGGTGAAGATAAAACAAATAACCACTTCCACATTTTTCTATTTAAATCTGATAAAGTTAATTGTTACACTATTGAAGTTAATTACCATGAAGGTAATTACCATGTAGTTACATAGTAATTACCATTTAGTTATATAGTAATTACTTGGTAACTACACATTGTTACCAAGTCATTATATGGTAACAACAATATAAATTACTATGTAAGTACCTGGTAAGTATCGTGTAGTTACAATTGTGTAACGATATTGTAAGTATGTAGTAACAACGCTGTAAACACAATGAAGTTATCATGTCATTACATTTGTAGTTACAATGAAGTTATCATGTCATTACATTTGTAGTTAGTTTATTTACGCAGTAACTATCGTGAAGTTATCATGTCGTTACATTTGTAGTTAGTTTATTTATCCCATAACTATTGTGAAGCTATGTTGTTACATTTGTAGTTAAAATGAGCTTATCATGTTGCTACATTTGTAGTTACTGTTTATTTACACAGTAAGCGTGACCAATTTCCCCTTTAGCTTTACCCCACTTACAGAGACACAAACTCCTGATATATATTAGTAACCATATCAGTCCGGCAGTTTTCCACATTCCACCATCTCCGTTACAGTCGCGTGCTAGCAGTGGGGTGTGGCAACGTTGCCATCTGCCACTGGGTTTGGGGCGACATGCCCGGCATTGTATTAAATGTGAGCGGTGGGGGAATTCCCTGCTGCTACTAAGAAGAATGAAATTACGCTGGCATGTCGGCACTGTTCCTCGCTGCCGTGTTACATATTCAATGACATTTAGTTTGAGCTGCACACACGCTATTCCAAAGTCGTGCCCCATTGTCCGTTGCCCCTCAAACGTTTGAAATGAGCGGGTGGAGGTGTCGTTGGCGGAGTGTTTATGGACACCGCACTTAATGCCCCATTCATGTTTATGGTGCAGTGTCTTCCGCAGTGCCGCAAGTTTATCCTCCCCTCGTCGGCTTGTGTGCGAAGTCTACCCCCGATCTCTTCAACCCAGTTTCCGACAAATCCTATCCAATGAAGAGAAAAAATACCGCTCACGCTACAAAAAAATAACTTAAAAAGGTTGAAATGCAAAACATATTTGTATAAATTTGTATTATAGATTTTCCATATGGCCGCCAGTAAAATTGAAGCCAATAATTAAAAGTCATGGGGCAGTTAACCGCATCAAAAAATAGTACAATATATGTCCATTATGGATGACTGATTGTAGGGTAAGGATGATGGAAGTATCAAACTAAAATCTTGTTATGGCTCAAACACATACTTACCTGACACCATGACGCCCATCATGGTCAAGTTGAACAAACCTCTCAGGCTGACTGAATAGAATAAGTTAGTACTAAGAATATGGTAAAATATTTAAAGAAATGGGAATTGTCCTTTGAAGTTTGCAATTATTTATACAAATACATATTAGTATTTCGGTTTGGAAATGTCCTATAGACATGTCATATAGATATTTTATTCATTTCATATCCATTTTAATTTGTCTTTTGCATGTCATCTGTAATATGCTCTATGGCACCGCCCAGTGTTCTACTGACTACAAACTTGGAATGCTTCAACGAGTGCCGCACACTTCTTGGTTGTGCATATTCATCAAGAGCAATCTATTTTTCCTTTTTCCCTGGTCGAGTTGGCGCCAGCCATGTTATTCAGACAACAAGAAGACACACAGTTGCGTGACAAAGCAGTGTCAACTACGATAGAATTGATTGCATTCTGTTGATTCCGCGGAGATCATATCAAGCTCAGCTCTTTCATGAAATTGAAATTGGATCACGTCCCGTTTCACCCACCCTTATCTCTTACCTTTGTGGGAGAATTACAAGAGCAATTGTCCAGGCCTTATTTGCCATAGAAGGAACCGCAATTATACTACTTGGCGACTGCTGTTGTTGTTTTCTGCCGCAGTGTAATCTGCAGTATCTACGGCAACGACAGCTAGATTGTCTGACTCGTAGCGCTGCGACTGGCTGACGGATCCGCTGTGCGTGCGTAAGAAAACCCAAATTGCAATATAAATGACAGGTTGTGGGTGCCCTGTGGATCAGCCATCACAATCTCATTATGTGTGTGTTGTGTGTCAGAGCATTTTGAATTCTGCACAGCTTCGCACGGCACGGCTCAGATTTGAAACGTAGCGCAGGAACCTTTTCAGCAAAATTGGAGCATGATGTCAGTCGTACTCAATGGATGACATGGAATCTGAATCATTTCCCAAAATAAACTATCAAAACCAGGGCTTGAAAACGAAATAATTTTTAAAACGTTCCGTTCCGAACAGTTCAGACAGGCCTATGTTTAACGTTTTCGTTCTCGGAACCATTCCGTCACCATAATATAGGTCCTGAACCGGTTCGGAATGCAAACATTTTGTTCGTTCTTAATTTTAAGTTTAGATATAGGACTTAGAACTTAGAAATCTTAAGTTTTGATATAGGACTTTCAAACTGCAGTGCAACTGTATTAACGTGAAAACCGGCTTTAAAACGTCATTACATTTGCTTTCTAGTCCGTCCACAAGATGGAGCCACAGATGGATGGGGCTTGACGACTGACAGTTTTTAGACTGAAACGTTTTTAACCGGTTTTGTGGATTTCATAATGTTCCGTTTCTGTTCCGGAACAGTTGAAGAAATAATTTTTTGTTTCCGTTTCCGCTCCTCATAAAATTCTGTACAATTATGTTCGTTTTTGGTTTTCATTCCTTGAACCGGTTCGGAGCCCTGATCAAAACACCAAAAAAATATTGACAAGGAATGTGAACACTAAGCCCTAAGTACTGTATATTCCCCACAATTCCAGTCATTAAGAGCAATCGTAAGTGTCAATAACAACAAAAAAATCCAGGAAGGTATCACCTGTCATGTTTTTACATTCTTCTCTTTCAGCACGCTTTCTAGCAATCTTTCACTGTCGCCCACTCTCTGTCTGTGTCTCTCCCTCCAAATACCCTCTCTCTCCCATCATCTCTCGCTCTCTCTCTCTGTCTGTCTCTCTCCCTGCGTCTCTTTTTTCTTTCAGTCTGTCTTTGCCGCGCTAATCCCAGCGTTGCACCCCCTTAGCGCTGCCCGCATTTGACAGGTTATGCCTCCTCCTCAACTAGCCCCTGCATCCCACCACACACACTCTCTTACTCACACGCACACACACACACCCTTGGGCGTTGACAGACGACTTGGGGCTGGCAGATTTCTCACTCTAATAATCCTCATGAAAGAGAGGTAGATAGATTGTTGGGTTCTTTATTCAAGGACAAATTACTTGTTGATCAGTCATTGCTGATATAAGAACATTGTTTGTGTTATTGCGATATTGCGATATTATTTCCCAATCGGGAAAAATAGAGGGGTTCCTCCGAACAGAGTCATACCACCAAGATAATTCATAATTTACAATAAAATAAATTGTTTCTGGTTCTGACAGAAATGGTATTCAGTTTTACAGGCTAGCTTCTCTGGACCCACCTGCAACAAGCAATCAAGTGAAATGACAAAGATCTGCTCATCATGTGAGACTACAACTGCAAACATTACTAGGCTCAGTTGGCAAACATATTATAGAACACCCCATCACTCGATATAGAACGCACTGTGACACTTGGCAAACAGAAGCTTTGCACCTGCGCGTTCCTCGAGTGTTCTGCCAATGTTTAATGGTCACGCTGCCAACACGACCTACTGCAAGAAGCTTCATACCCTGGGCTGGCTGAAAAAGTTCACAGCTTGACCAAGGAGATATGCCCGACCAATAACAATTGCCATGCTTTAAATCACTTTTTGGTCATAGTAACTCCAGCGGCCATTTCTCTTCAGGTTAGATGCAAGGAGGAAATACTCTCTGATGCAATGTACAAGGCTAGTTGGACTACTCCTGTCTAAGACGGTAGATTGGGACTTTTCTAGCGTTAGTCTGGCTAGCCACGGTATGAAAGAGTCCATGCTGCACTTCATGCTAGTTCATGTTTGGGTCGAGTAATTCCCCTGATTATTTTGAATAGCATGCGTTTTTGTGGTCATAATGCATGCATTCTGAATTCCGGTAGCCCTCTACTGTATAGCCTTTCCTTTGATTTTAGCCTGGCAATCCAGTCACACCAACCAATACAACTACACTCCATTAATAAAAACAACCACAGATTGTAAGAGTGTGTTCTGATAGTTGTAGCAGAAATCACTCAATTTATTGTCATGATGTGCAGCTCGCCTTCATTCTCACTTGTGGGAGGTCCATGCAGCCAAAGAAATCAAACAGCTTTCTTGCTCCTTTTGAGAGCTACCTTGGTTATGTCAGCTGGGAATGCTATCTGGCGGAGCCTGAATTTAATCAGTGCATTAAGCAAGTTGGGTTTAAAATTGCACGCCGTCTTAGGCTGTCAGTCAGGGACACGCTGCGGTCTTCATTAAACACCACTCACAGTTTTATTGTTGCATGTAACACAATATGGTGTGGCCTGTAGTATTGTACATTCTGTTATCATGTCACTGTTGCACTAACAGTCCTCATATACGCCCCAAGGTATGTAGTCAACAATATCATTGCATCTTGCATCGCAACGAACACTCCTCCGTGCCACGAATCAACCCTATTGTCACCATTAAGATAGACAATGGCGCACTGTTGGTGATGCTACATCATCATATTTGATTAGCACTGGACATCCACCTCCTTCTGACCTGCTCAAGCAAGTTTCAGTATCAGGGTAACAATAACATAATCATTGTTCACCACCATCCAGCACTTTGCAGTCCTTCCACGGAGTTTCACAACTTTTCTTGCTCCTGACACACTTGGCCCTGCACGCTGGCAGATGAACCCAAAGATGGGGCCCCTATGTCATACACTGGCGAGTCAGAACCAATGAATCGTCCAGGCATTGCACACGCTTAGAACGATCATTGGGTATGGTAAAACCAGGGTCGAAAAATACATCATAAAAAGTGTCAATCAAGTCCTGTTATCCAATCACAATTTGATTGGTCCGGCCCATATACGAGCGATGTTTGCCTGATTTTCCCAGACCCAATGTAACGTCTAGCAATGTGCGATTTGTTGGTTCTGGCTCACCAGGCTGCCTATGTCTGGTCTTCAGGCAAAGCCCAGACAGGTCCCATGGGTTTAGGCCCAGCCACAATCATTGAGCCCCATCCTCGGGCCTGGTTCCAGCAGGGCACCATGCTAAACTGTGTCCAAGCTGGGGAAAATATGTGGCCAATTATTGCATAATTCAATACTATTGCTTTTTGTTTAATCAAATGTATTGGAGTTTCTCCCAAGTCAAATCTGACTCACCATACCCACACGTGGGCACGCCTCTATGTATATAAATAGACTGTAGACTACAATGAGGGGAACTGTCTATTCAAGTAATTTCAAAAGCTAGGTTCCAACTTCCAAGGACATGTTGATTTAACACTTTAATGAACTGTGGGTTCAGTAAAAGTCATGCCACTGTGCACTGCAAATAGGTGTTGTCACTGATTAGCAGATCAACCTGACTGAAGAGACGACACTAATTGGGATCAGCTTTTGTTGAGTAGGGCGTGAACAAGTAGAACCAAAACATGGCAAGACCTTTCCTTTCTGGAACTGAAATTGTCCATTTCTGTGATGGGAACTGGATGGCTGTTCCTTTCTCCATTTGATAAGAAAAAGTGAAAGTTAGTCTAGCTATGCAATACGTGATGAGATGCGGCATGCAAACCACATCCTGTTTTATGGATAGCATTTCTGCTTGATTGCCAACGCGGACCCCTTCTGCTTGATTTCTCAGAGCAGAAATAGTTTGATAACATCACGTGGCTCGTCACATTGTTTTTTTGTTTACAACATGTCCTTATCCACATGGAAATTGACCATCGCTAGAAGGTGGCACAGGATGCTTATTTGTTTGGCTGATCTGTGTCTGTGTGTGTGTTTGTGTAAATATGTGTATGTACCACAGTCTACAACCTCTGATTTGCACTTAACACCACCAATTTTACATGCTGAAAGTGAGTGGACTTCAAACAACCTTCAACAAGCCGCCCATCGTTGCGCACTGCATTTCTGGTGGTTTTCAGGGCAGCATCCGGGCACTTTCAGTGTACTGAATTAAAATAAACGCCCTTGAAAAGCAAACTCTTCTCAATTCTTTTCTCTTCCATCTTTTTCCAGCTCACCCACCACGTTGACCTTTTGACCTTGGCTTACCTTCATCGGCGTTGCAGTGGATCCGCCCTAGCCCGCCTCCTGCCACAACTTGCGCATGCAGGTGCCATGGTCGGACGATTACACTGCGGTGGCGACGACGCATATTTTTTTCGAGCATTTCCCCGTGCCAACAAATCACTGCAAGTAGGCTAATTGTCGCTCCCGGGCCAAACTCGTGCACATGTTGGCACCAGAATGAGTTTCTCGACCCACAAACAAACCTTGAGGCCGGCGCCATGACAGGTTTATGTGGAAGACTCGTCCCGTGATGGCCCTTTATTCTTTGTCATAATTGGTCAGTATTAGCAGTGGTAGTAAAATAGTGTTTTTCTGATGGGGAAAGTGATTCACTCTGAGCATGTTACCAAATCAAGTATAACTTAATTTGGTATGATATACTTTGTTGTATATAGTCAGTGCCGTCTTTAAACTGAGAGAGAGAGAGAGAGAGAGGTCAGTCAACACCTCTCACCCTGCTGCTAAGACTGGCTTCTCACATTCCACATGGCATCCTACATCTTGTTTTCAGTCGTAAGTACTTACACCCCTTTGAGTGCCAACCATTTTCACACTTTTACACTGATGTTTGGAGGTGTACCAGATAGTCGGTACAATATACAGTATCTCTACATAACAGCGCATAGAATAAAGAAGATAATCTCTTCTTTCTATGTGTATTTTTTTTCCTTTTAGCAATGTCCCATTAAGTGGTTTTGGCAATAAGCATATATTTCTTTGTAAGACATCTACAGAAGTCCAATTCTCACAGAGGGTTACAGCACATTTTCCAAGTGCTTGGATGGATATAAAAACCTTGTAGAACCTTTACTTTATATTGTCCTTTTACTTGTACTTAAAAGAACAAAAAATCTCAAAGCGCTTTACAGTGACCTCTCAATCACACACCAATGGCAGCTGCTGCATAGAAGGCGAGTGCCACAACCCTTTGGGAACAAGTGTCTTGCCCAAGGACACTTTGGCATGGAGACTGTCGGAGGCGGTATTCGAACCACCAACCTTTTGCTTTTCAACCCTCCAGTCATTGGAACGGCCACTCTACCAACCCTGCTACGACCACCCCTTAATACAACTCGGCCTGTTTTGAACCCTTTTTCCATTAGCTATCAATTCCCATTCTTCCGAATGATGATTAATATGTCAATATCACTCAATATGATTCTACTGCCTTTCTTTCAAGTCTACTCTTGTTCTTTGCGTCTAAAAAACTGTATTATTGTCATATTATTCCTCCATAAACTGTTTAGGTGTGTGAGCGCGCGTGTGCACATTGTAAACAACCTCAGATAACAGTCCATTGTGTGCAACTGACAGACACAAGTGTTGTTGATGTCATAATGCAGATAACAAGAAGAAATATGGGGCTATCTTTCACCGAGGAGAAGGAGAGAAAGCGGTGTGAGGGTGAGGGGGATTATGTTTGCTATTTCCTATCTGAGATATGAAATATGAAAACAACATTCCTCCTTCCCACCCCATTGAATGCAGTTAACACGCAAAAAGGGAATGCCGGCCCTCACACAAAAATAAACTATTGTGTTGAGGAGGCACACTACACCGTTGTTGTTATTGTCCAGCCAACGACACTACAAGATTCGAATTGCAGATGAAAATTCACCCAGGCCCTCTATGATTCGCTGCATAATTTCACGATCCTGCAGATGCTCCATCCATCCAGCAATGACAGAAGTTCACAGACAAGGAATTCTTCTCTGTGACTGGTGCAAAGTGCAAGACAACAGTCTTAGAAGGAGTGGGTGGCTGTAGCTCCGTTGTAGTGGGGCCGTTCCAATGACTGGAGGGTTGAATGAAAACCAAAAGGTTGGTGGTTCGAATTGCGCCTCCGACAGTCTCCAAAAGTGGCCTTGCCAAAGTGTCCTTGGGCAAGACACCGAACCCCAAATTGCTCCCATTAGGTCGTGCAGAGCACCTTGTATGGCAGCAGCCGCCATTGGCGTGTGATTGTGTGATTGATAGGTCACTGTAAAACGCTTTGAGTACCATGTGGTAGAAAAGCCCTATATAAATGAAAATCTTTTTTTTAATTAATTAATTTTTAGAAGCAGGTCAGTCAATCCAGGGTAATCAATGTATAGACGAGTTTATGTGCGAAACACTGGGAGGAGTCATTTTGTCCCACGCTTCTGTTGGTCACTTCCGGTGCCTATAAAGTCTGGTAGTGTGCGGCGGTATGAGGGAAAACGCACAAAACGCACACCAGTTCAAAATCCGACCACTAGATGTCGGTCTGTGACTAGTTACACATCACTCCCCTTACTTCGGTTCATCATTTTACATAAATATTGATGAAATACAGTCAAAATCCAACTTGAGGTTACTCACCGAGTGGTCACATGTCTTCTGGACCAATAGGCTGGCTGCTTCTACTTGTAGAGGTATGTGTGTAAAGGAAAGACACAGCCTCTATCATAAAAATTCTTCAAGAGTCAAAACAGAATGAGAATGGACCAAGGCATACACTGTGTCTTGGCAGACAGCGCTGTGGGTGTGTCCCTGACATCACAATGCACCCTGTGTCTTGGCAGACAGTGCTATGGGTGTGTCTCTGACATCACAATGCAGTTAGAAAATGCATGCATGCAGTTATGGAACTGAATGACACAGCATGTCACAGAGTGTCAAGTGTGCATAGAATTTCCCCTAGAAATGCGAACCGCTACATGGCTCCCCCAAAATTTTATAAACACGTCAATACACATCAAAGGAATCCTGTCCGCCGGCAGTGCCAACGCTAGTCCATTGAGCCGAGGCGCGGAATATTGTCCGCCGGCAGTGGCAACGGTAGTCCATTGAGCCGAGGAGCGGAATATGTGGAAGTCCTTATATAGTCCCCCGATACATACGGGATGGTGACGATGTGTTGTAGAGACGGCGCAGGGGGTGAGAGCAGGCATATATCCGCGGGAAGGGGGGCGCGCGAT
>OMKY01022601.1:1320-36591 GCA_900302395.1 Bregmaceros cantori
GGGGGCAGGGGTTGATTGTAGATTGAATACAGGTGTGAATGTGCAGTCCGTGGCTGACTCGCGCCCTTCTGTGCCGCTCACGACTGGGCGAACCACAACACTTAATTAGTGTGATCTTCAATTATCTAGAACATTCCAAAAAATAATAAAATGAAATAAAAGCACAAAGTGAAAGGAATGAATAAATAACCATCCTCCTTTATCCCCATTTGCAGCAACAGGAGTGAGCAGGAGTGCCCGGAATACAGGTCTAACCAATGTTTCTTCGGCAAGGATCCGGCCGCGGCCTGGACACCTTTCCACGTTTGGCTATGCTCCAAGAACCTTTCCATCATCTACGACGAAAGCTTTTTCACCTTGGCGTCAATTGGTAGGTTATCACTGGTAATACAACACGTATATACTAACAATACATCTTGTCTCTCAGAGGGCAACTGTAATTAGAAAATATAGTTGCGCACACATGGCCAGAACAGAATAAAAATAAATAGAACAACACAACGATTACGCCAACTCAAAAATGAAAATTAATTAATATACAGCATGACCAAATGAAATGGAACCCAAGGTCCTGCATCGATTTGAAAGATTTTGCTAAGGTCAATTTTGGAAGAAAGATATTTTTCTATATTCAGCAATGCTTGTTTCAAATGGGCTTTTAATTAACGTCATTATTTTAGACATTTTCACAATGTTGTGCTACCGTTTGTGTTTTCAATCTATAGAGTTATCCTTCATCTTCATGTTAAACTAAGCAACTGACATGTTAAAAAACACCTTAGCTGCCATGCCCATTTTGAGATTTCTATTTGGCAGCCAACACTTCCTTCCAACATGTTCATTACATCATTTCATGACTTTTTGCTCCTATGTGTTCAGTGCAACCAGACCCTCCGCTGAGGGTGAACTGGACGCTGCTGGCAACGAACGGAGCGCTGTTTGATGCCAAGCTGACCTGGGTGGCGCCCGTCAGCGCTGAGGTGGAGCACGGCTGGCTTTCCCTGCAGTACCAAGTCCACCACAGGGAGGCCGACGCAGATGTTTGGACAGAGGTCAGCAGGATGTTTCGCAACAGCTGTCTCTGTAAACACTGACGATGCTAACGTTAGATATTTAGCCTTATCATGTTTTCGTTGGATCGTTTTCCAAATATCAGAGATGACTTTACCTGTTCTCCAATCACATCAATGTTTATTCAGGTTCTTATGTCAGCACAGCAATTGGCACAGGCAGTTAGACACTGGGGCCAAGATCCCCGCACACACAGTAAATGGACTAGTGTTGAATCAACTTCCATAGAGTTAAATGTAACACTTTCCATAGTTTATATAATTGACACTTCTTCCAAACGGAAGAAGCTTGGCAAACCGGATGTGGAAAGTCCCTTCAATCAGTGTTAATCAGTTAACTCAACTTAAAACCACTACCTTCCGTAGAGCTGTTTGAGCGCTTCCAGTGTTAAAGTAATACCAGAGTCAACACCCGTTGACTCCAATCAACTCTGGATTAATTAACACTAGGAAAACCAACTCAGAACAACACTTCTAATTTTGCTGTGCAGACTATAACTCCTCTTGGGTCCTCGCTACGTTGATCTCTTTAGGCCAAACACTTTCGGTCAATCATATAACCGGCACATTAGGTATCCAATAACACCAGCTGACAGTCTATACCATGGACACCTTTTTACCCCTCCCACCCCCACACACACACACACCCTTGGCCGAGAGATCCTATTACGATTCCATTGATATCCGCGCTTTCAGTGTGGGCACAAACACCATTGGATGAAGCAGTATTTACTGGATGAAGCGGTATTAACGACGTTAACAATAAATAAAACAACAAACAAGCAAACTTTTGCGACAAAGCAAGGCGGCAGAACGCTTCAAATTCGGCTATGACAGCATGTTGAATCAGTGACAGGTCCCTGCATGTGTGATTTGCTCGTCACTTCTGGTTGCTCAAGTCAACGTCCCGAACGCTCTTTTAAGTCCTCAAAAATTGCAGAACTTTTCTAAAGTATATATTTCATTACTATTTTAAAATTGATTGATAAAAACACAGCTCACAAATGCTCGTGGATTAATCAGGCAGCTTCATGCTAACCCCAGGCTAAGACCATCGAAAACTCTGGCCTTCTAAGGAATATGATGTGTGTTCAGAATCGCCTCAGCTGCACGGTCATGTGCTTCTTGCACATATCTCCAAAACAGCTTTGTAAAATGAAACCGGTTATAGATAAGGTGTCCACGTAGGGGAAATTACCAGTCTTGACACCGGAATGTCTAAAAGGTTCATTTATTGCACACACGTGTAATCAAGGAATGTGTCGACCTGGCTGAAATCAGGGAAGAACATATTTAAGTATTTTTGGTGGTGTTTTCCTTTAAGCACCTCCATTCCATGTCGTTCCTGTAGAAAGAGCTGCAGTTGAACACGGAGTCGTCTCTGTATGGCCTGGCCACGGACAAGCAGCACGAGGTCCGAGTCCGCGCCAAGATGCTGGGATCCGGCCAGGATTTTGGAGCATTCAGTGAATCCATCTTCATCCAAATTCCCTCGAAAGGTGAAATGTTCTCTGTAATGATGGAGATTAGGACGTCTTGCCCTGTCTAATGGCCCAGGGTTTGTAGGAACAGACTCAATGCAATGAAACACAGGAGCCAGAGTTTAGGCGTGTCGTCTGCAAATCACTCCTTTAATTCGGTTGTGCTCAGACATTTATAGATTTCAGTGTTCAACAGATCACCCCACGTTATTTCAGCCTATCATAGCAAACCAAACAAGCACGTCATGTTTTTGCCCAACGTGTGGACATAACTTGTTGACACAACCGCATGCGCTGTTTTATGGTCAAACTGACACAGGGCAAGATGTTACAATCTTCATCAGTACACAGGGCAAGACGTCCTAATCTCCATCAGTAACGCCTTTAACCCCCACATGAATGACGTGACAAAACCAGCTGACCTCGCTAGACTACTGTAACATGCATTGTGTTCTGTGTTGCACTGTGTCCTTTGTCCCCCTTGCACCGGTACCAAGAAAAGGGTGTCTTACCGACTGTGAGGTTGTTTACTTGACAATGGCAATTACTTTTTTTTAAAATTCTGATTCCGATTCTAATAAAATGTATGTGTTTCCAGGATCCACATTCCCTGTCCTACCTGTCCTTATCTTTGGAGTCCTGCTGTTCATTGGCCTGGCAATTCTGCTCATGCAACGAAAGTAAGTCTCAAAGTTCAGTAAATACATCTGCATGCTCTGTCCGATTTGCATAGATTTACTAAAAGGCAGGCCTTTTATAAAGGCAAGGAAAGGAAATAAGAAGTTGAAAGTTAAAGTATTTTTTACAAGATATCTTCTCTAGTTATTTTTTCTGGCGTAAGCGCCATTTTTCCTTTTTGATTGACAGGACTAGTCGTAAACGGGTTTGAAGAGATAGACATGGCAGAAATGCCGGCGAGGGGAGCAGAACTGGTGGCACTACGCACGTTGTGATCTAAGACCCCTAGGGATCCACAGGAACTGCAAAAGGTCTGAGTATGTTGATACATACATGAACCATGGCTCAGCCTTCCGCCACCTGCAGTATGTCAATTTTTGAAAAAGATTAAACAACACTGGCAGAGTTTCATTGTTAGCTAGCGACAAGAGAAAACAACACATTTTACCAGCTGTTTGAAGTGATACTATACATTTTTTCACACACCATTCCAAATGTTACTGCTTTTTTTAATCTCTTCACAAGCTATCTTGAAGCGTTAAGAACCCCTGCACTATGCCTTGTGGTGTTGTAGGTTCATGGTGATCCTGCTGCCTCCTATCCCGGGTCCTAAGATCAAAGGAATTGACGCAGAGCTTCTCAAGGTTGGTCTGCACTGCACATGCATTTTACATGATTTTTACAACATGTGTGCAAAGAAAGTCTACCACGAAAAGAGTGTCCGGTCTGGCCGTCATGTGAGACGGACGCGTCCTGGCTGGCTCCTGTAAATCTTCGATTCCAACCTCTTAGTATACCCAATCCTATCATTATTTTCTTCCTGCTGCTCTTTTTTTTACCTGCGCCGGGGTGTAGCCGCGAAGCAGGTTATGTTTTTAGCCACATTGCTTTGTCCCCTCGATAACTGAAAAAGTTGTGCTGGTGTCCCACACTAGAAAGGCACGGTGTCGGAGCTGATGGCAGTCCTGGATGCTCACGGAGCGTTGAAGAACATTGGCGAGTCGGACCCGTGGGAAGAGTTCATCGACCTGGACATAGACGTGGACATGGACCTGGACAGGAAAGGCAAGGGTTCGCTGGCGTCCCTGCTCTGTGCTCCTCTCTCTACTGTCCCTGGGGTCCGAGACGACAGCGACTCAGGCCGCGACAGCTGTTGTGACGAACTGCAGGCAGAGGTACAGCCCTCAAGATCGATAAGATACTTCTGGTTAAATAGTTATTCTTATCTGACATGCACCGTTGGTATTACCCATGGTTTCTGCTAGTCAATATGGAATAGAACAAATCCTCAATTATTTTCAACAAATATCAGATTTTTGATTGTATTCTTTTTACTCCCACTGGAAATTAACAGCAGATGGCGAAGGGATAGTAAGACATATTTTTAACAATTATTCAACTAATTTATTGGATTCTTCTTTAGAAAATGATCGCAAATATTGGGGAGGGGTATTTTATTATTTATTGTTTTTCTTATGCTAGGATTGTAACAAATCAACACAAATAGCCATCAACCTGAGGAAAAAAAAAGAGTGATATCCTTCGCCCACTACATTTGATGGATATCTATTACAATTATGTCATGGGTCAGGGTCATGCACACAATTTCCATTTTATTGACTGCCAGGTTAGGGTGAAAGGGGAGAGGGAATGGGGGAAGCACATTTTGGTTAGCAGGAAGTGAACCCACGGCGCTGCATTTGGTGTGAACTCAGACACTGGTGCGACTAACGGCAGAGAGGTGCCGGCACACTCCTTCTATTTTATGATTAATAATGGATAAGGCGCCAATATGCTCCTAAAACTTGGTATGCATATACAGGCAGATCCACCAGATGTGTGCACGGAGTTTGGGATCAATCACCCTTTTTAATCGGGAGTTATTAATTTATTTATTTATTCATCATTAATAAGGCGCCAGTAGGCTCCTCGGAACGACTTCAAACTTGGTATGCATATACCTGCGCACCCACCCAGAGGTGCCTTCAAACTTGGTATGCATACTCTGGGGGTTTGGGGGGTATATGCATACTAAAGCCAAATTCGCACTGCCATTGAATTACGTGGGGACCACAATTACCCCCTGACCTCTGCGTTATTTTGTTGTGCGTTGCTCAATTTAAAAGACATGATGACGCATGTGCTATATTTTTGCTTGCTCACACAAGTACACAGATACACAGACATGTGTGTGTGTGTGTATTAACAAAGTTAAACTCAAATGAAACTCAGACATTCTCTGCAATTATTCCGAATTACCAGGGGTCCATAGGTAATAAAAGTCCAGTGCGAATTGGGCTTAAGTTTGAAGTCGTTCTGGGGAGCCTATCGGCGCCTTCCGGCGGCTTTAAAAGGAGCGCCGGCCACGTCGAAGCCTATCGGCGCCTCTCGGTCTTTAGTCGCACCCCTGAGACACTGGCACAAGTACACTGTGCTTGCCACCACTTTTAGGGAAGTAACTACACACTGTATTTACTGTTTCTCTCTTGTATCCTTTCGTAGCCACGGGACTCTGAGCCTGCTGCCACTGAGGCATCCTCGCCTTCCATCGACGATAAGCCATCGGACTTCCACACTTTGCCTACCACGGCACCCTGCGCTGCCTGGGAGTCCCCTCAGGCTGTCAGCTCTCCCTCAGTGCCCCAGGACCTCTACACACAGGTACTGTGTGTAGAGTTTTTACAACACTTTGGGTGCCTGGAATAATCAGCAGAGGTGCTTTACTAGGGATTAAAATCGGTATAGGATGGGCGATTGGTAAAAATTAGGCTGCACTATTCTGCCATGTAGAACTTAGGCCTCTTTTCCCATGATAACTTCTCCTTGCTCGTTCATGAATCCTTTTAAAATTAGTGGCAGTGTTGTGATGGAAGTTGTATGAGGTTTCTGTATATGCCTACGCATAACTTACTATATATTAATGAATATAAATACTAAATATTTACATTTTATTTGCTTATTATAACATGTTTTTCCCCAATTGGCCTTAATGATGAATAGAATTAGTATACATCTATAATTTGACAGATACCACACTTTGCAATGTCTGTTTTCTGTAGATTCGAGAAAAGTTCCTTTGGTTTCCACTTCCAACCCAGTCAGTTGTCATCCTTTGATGTCTGTGCATAACAAACCCATGGCGGCCATTTCAGCGACAACCATTTCATCACTGATTTGAACTGATGTAATATTCTCCACAAATGATATCAGAACGCAATAACTCATAATGTAAAGAAGAGTATCTCTCCAATTTCTAGGAAACATTACAAGATTTAAAAATTACAATTTTCTTCATTCTAAAAATATATGTCTTAATGTCTGTGTGTGTTTTCTGTAGAGTTCTAAGTGTTAATGTAATTAATCCAATCATACTAAGTAATACATCCCCAATCCGACCTGGTGTTGTGATCTTCTTTCAAGCCATAATTACTGTCACACAGGTCAGTCATGTAGACACCTGCGGAGACGTGCTGCTGGCCGCCGAGGTGATCCAACCGCCGGTCGAGCAGAAGCACCATCAAGAGCAAGAGAAGAAGACCAAGCCAGACCTGGAGCTCAAGTCCATTCCGCGAAACGTCCCTCAACATATCGAGTACGTCTGCACCCCCGATGTGACAGTAGACTCCGGCGTGTGCAACCAGCAACCCGCGCTGTTTAGGCAGTGCCAGGGAGGCTACTCCTCGTTGCCCCCGCCGCTTCAACCGTACACCGTAGTCGAAGGTGTGGACATGCAGAATAGTCTACTGCTAGGGCCCACCACCACCCCAGCCTCCACCCCTGCACCAGTGGCATGCAAGGTCATACCCACGCTTCAAGGCTACCTCACGCCAGAACTTTTGAGGGACATCACGCCATGAGATGGGAAAGTTCGAACAAGGCTCAACTGCTAACCATCAAGCCTAGTCTGGACTGGATGAACTTAAAGTTGTTCTTTGCCAAAGGAATCTGGTTCCGATATTTAAACTATGATCATGGGCCAGTACCAATCACCATAACAGTATGATAGCACAAATGTGGTGGTGTTCCAGCGGACCTTGAGGAGAAATCAACACAGCTGACTCCATTTACAACATATGGCAGACTGTGCTCAGGAATGATCTGCAAATCATAATTTACCATATACAGCATCTTTCACTATATCCAATTTGCACCAACATCCGTCCTCCTTCTTTAGAGGCGCTGATCCAGTGTTGCCCTGCCTAAAATCCTTCATACGCCAACACCAGCAGATTTTGAGAGATCTGCCGTTGATTGGACTATGTTATGTACATAGCAGCTTCATGTGTCTTGCTTTCAGTGTGCACGAACTGTTTTATGCGCCGCCCATAACAACAACAAGGCAAGAGTAATGCATCCTGTAGTAATGCATCACAGCTCCATTGGTTTTAAGTCGGGGTGGAACGGTTGAAAGACTGACTTGAACTTGAACTTCATGATCGATCCACCAGATGACTTCCTTTTTTGTCTTTATCCCTGTTCAGGATGTAAACAGGAAACAGATTGGCCAGTGGCCCATTTAGCCTTGCCTTATTTTTTTCGTCTTGCTTGGTCATGTGTGACCAAGCAAGAAGAACCTGAAAGACTGGATAAATGTTGAAAAAGGAGATGTGCTTAAAATACACTTACATGTTTATTGGATTGTTGCTGGATTTTTTGTTTTGTTTTGCAGGTGGGAGAGGTTTACAAATAGATAAAATAAATGGAAACTAAACATGTTAATCATAATATTGGCGATAATGGTACATACTGTAAGACAAGTAGTTGTGACTTTTGCAAATCGTCATTATTTTTGTTGGAAATAACCGTACTATTCAAAATCGGAAATTGTGACACCTCTAGATGGGAACGGGTTGTGAGTGGAGTGAGTGAAATCGAGGTTGTCTCATTTCATTCTTGAGGTTGGATTGGTATTTAAAGGGACAAAATATTAGAGTAAACTTGATGAATCTGGGGCACTCCTGCAATAACTGTATATAAAAGTATAAAAAGAGAAATTAAATATATTTTCTTTACATGAACATGGCTATTAGCAATGTAAATATCATATTTTCATTACAGTATAGCAGTGGTACAGTACATTTTAAAACATGCAAAAGGGACAGTTTGGCCTGATTAAGATGTTTTTTCTGATGTTTTATTGTGTATGTATGCTATTTGGTGAAATTGTTGTTTGTAAAAGTTTTTGAAAGGAGTAAAGGGACTTGACGTTTATTTGTTTTGTAATAAAATGAAACACTTTTGAAATAATAGCATGTGTAGTTGTCTGTCTGGCCTTTGGCAGGAAAACAAATCCCACCCCACGTATTTGAATGAAATGGCGCGGTTTCTTTGGCATTATTTTAGTTCCGATGTCTGAATTACTGTTAAGTCATATATATATTCCATAACACTCAATGTTACGCATTTACCTTCATTTAGTAATATAACAATTGCATGTTTTTGCACAAGTACAGATGTAGACGCCCCCAGAAGGATCGGGATAGTACTGCATGAATATTTTGAATAAAAGCAGCGAAACCAAATGTAATGTTACATGATGTCACCTTTAGGCTGCCCAGAAAACTCGCTGGGGATTTCAAAAATAGTAATAATAATTATATGATTATGCAAACTTGTCTATTGAATTCGCAACAAATTTGGACGGTCATCTGTTGAGGTCAGGTCAGAAACTCAAAAAATGGCGGCAGAATCAAGCCACCCCCTCGATCATGTGACGTGTGTAAATTGCGGTTTGATTTATCATCCCACATAACCCCATAGAAATATCCAGCTGCGTGACTGTGTCAATACCAATGTCAGTAACATATTGTAATATGTTTCAGTACGGTACAAAACAAAAAAAATCATTCACTTCCGCAAAACATTTTATTTTCAGCGAATTCAATAGACCCTAGGAGTGTTAAAATTAATTTCATTACCCTATCCTATGGTTGGCGAACGTCACATCTCTTTAGTTCGACGCGGCCCGCGTGATCGACTGCTGCATAGTTAAATTCTGTGGTCCTACTAACGACCCCTTAAACCAAATTAAACACATTAACTGCCGCTACCGTAATTAATATTTGTTATATCGTTATATTATATCGTATATTATATCATTTCAACAATACTACGATATTTAATTCAGCTCTAAAACGTGCAATGTCGAAACTAACGTGTGTCGATGCTGACAACCTGATGAGGCGTTTCACTCTTTTGGAGCAGGTGATGATTAATAATTGTGTGGGTAAGGTGACCAACGGCGTTCATTGATATCTATAGTTAAACAAATGGTCATTTTCTTACTTCATTATTATTGTTTTTAAATATAATGGTATGTATTTATTTTTAATAAATTTATATTAATTATTATTTTTTTAAATACTGAATAATACTATAGCAAACGACTGATTTGACAATCAGTCGTTTGATTTACCTTCCGAGTTAATGGCATTTTGGCGTCCCCTGCTGGAACTTTGTGGTACTGTGCGTTATGTGGACCGTCTTGGTTTGTCATGCACGACAAACACGCATGATGACGAATGTGTTGCCATGTCAAGGTCAACTATGTGTGTTATGGGTGTTTGTTACATACTTTGTACAGCGGATTCTCTCTTCTTGGTACTGTAGAGTATTTACGGAAAGGTGGGTGAAGGCAGCATGCTGGAGGCCAAACTAGAAGGTGCTGAACGGGCACTGAAGTTCTCTTCAATCAAAGAGAAAAGTCTGTCAGATGGTATGTTACACCCTATGAAAACCTGTATAATAAAATAAATGTACCAAACACCAATTGTTTATTTTATTTTTTTCAAGGCGATTTATTTATTATTTTTTTATTATTTTTTTTTTTATTTTAAGGCCATTCAATTTGTTAAATGGCCACAGCTGTTTACCAATTCTTGTGCAGTATCTGATACTGCGCAGGCCTGTCGAATATGAGACATTTTAGGCAGATCGGCATGTTCATTCAGGCTTTTGTGTTTATATACGTTATTAATATTTAATTTCACAAATTTGATTAAATATAGCTAAAGATATTCAAATATGCAATTATAATTCACTATAACAAGCAAACACACAGTGAGTCAACATGTATTTGTACTGAATCAGTTATCAATCAATCCTAGAAAACATTGTTTGTTGAAATCGATTGGATTCAAATTGATTTTTTTTAACAGCTCTCGATCTATGGATCGACAACATTTTCCCTGCATTGTTGGGGGAGCATAACTTTAAACTACAATATTCCATACAACTATTTATTCACTGTTACATGGATACGATTACAACAGATAATAAATAAAAACACCTGCTACATGCATGGTGTTATTAAAAAATACTCTGCTCGTGCTGCCCAGTAGCTCAGTTGGTTAGGCAGAGCGCTGAAAAGCTTGCATATGCCTTAATGGCGCGGTGAGTCAGAGGTTCGAATCTCGCCACTGACGTATTTCCCGCATGTCTGCCCCCGCCCATCCCCCATCTTCACCTGTTCCTGCTAACGCTAATAAAGCTTGAAAAAAAAAAACAGCCTGAATGGGCTGGAAAAAACATTTAAAAATATACTCAGCTACTGCACTTTTAAATGGTAAGACTTCTACTTTCTTGAAAAAAGAGGAGTGTTATTTGTTCCAGAGAGGGACACTGCACTGGCCTTGGTCACTTCCCTCCAGGAGACTGTCCAGCAACAGAACAAACTGAGAGGTGAGAAATAAACTCTACATCCCACACCAAAAAAAAAATTGTTGGGGCTGCAGCTATCGAATATTTTAGTCGTTGAGTATTCTGACAGAATTTAATAATTGAGTAATCGGATGACATTTTTTGGCAAATGTAACAAGCTCTTACAGATCTGCAAAAGTGTAATGTAATGTAATATTTGAAAACGAAATGTCTAGAATTTTCCTAGATGATCGACTTTTTCTCGAAAAACATTTTTACTGTTCTACAGAAATCAACGACAGCTTGAAGAACCAAATGGCTAAAATGAAAGAAGACAATGACCGAAGATTGCTGGTAAGAGCCATCCATTCATTTCTAGAGCTGCAACCAAGTAATCGATTAATCGATGATAATCGATTATTTAAATAATCGCCAACTAATTTGATAATCGATTAATCGCTGCAGATTGTGTATGTGTGTATTTTGTCTGTATGTGTGTGTGTGTGTCCACCTGTCAATGGTGGGCAATTCCAACTCCAAAGTAAAAGTTCTACCATGATTCAGTTCGGCTTGTGTACAGATGTTGTCACTGATTAGCAGATACACCTATCACAATACTTGCACAAACTAGGACACACAAACACACACGTCCCACACACTTGAACGCTTTCGGGCTCTTGTCGGGATGCTGGTTGCATTTGCTGGATGCCCCGGAGGAAATCTTATACACAACACACACATCCACTATAATCCTACTGTTACGATATGGCATTGTGCCGAAATGAACTGTATCCAGTAAAATGTATTTGCAATCTGATTTTGAAATATCGTAAGCTCTAATAAAATCATACTTCTGCTCCTAGGGAAAATCATAGTTCATAACATTCAGATGTTGACAGGAACAAGAAGGTGAACTCCAGAAGATGGTGGAGCGTATGAGGTTAGAGGACGATCGTCACGAGCATCTCCTGGAGGCAGCCAGGCAGAAGGGCCAGAGAGAGGTGGATGCTGTGTTGAGGCAATGTAAGTGGACCACTGCCTAATGTGGGACACCCAAGTTCCAGTGTCTCTGGCCCCTCCCTAAACCAATGAATGTCAGTGAAACTATGGTAAAAGCAAACTATGGAGATATGTCTAACATTAAGTTAAACTGTTCAACACTACACTCCACTGTTCCACCTTATGCAACTGACTGTCCCACATTAGGAAGCTGCACATTCTACTCCTTAGTATTGTATTATTATTATTATTATTGTTGTTCCTCGTGGTATTAAGAGTTGGGCCTAAACGTCCATGTGTCCCAGTGCATGCCAAAGACAGGGAAATTCAGGAAATTGTGCAGAACGGAGACGAGGAGGTCCAGGCCATGAGACAGACCCTGGAGGAGCAGCAGGCGGAGCATCAGAACCAACTCAACGACCTGGAGAAGGAGCACCAGAGCCAGCTGCTCAAGCTGAGAATGGAGGTGAATGAATGAATGAATATTTATTCTAGATAACATTTACATAAAAATATATATTATGTTAAAAAAACAAAACAGAATGTTCAAACTGAAGCTACTGTTGTAAAGGTGCATGCATCAGAAAGTTTACTCTACACTACATGCAATCAGAAATTAGCAACTGTAGTCCCTTACAACTACCTTTTGAAATAGTTATTCTAGATAACCTTTACATAAAAATATATATTATGTAAAAAATATATATATTGCTCAAACTGAAGCTACTGTTACGTTGTAACGGTGCATGCATCAAAAACCGCTTTCATAGGAAACCTTTTACTTAGGGTGGATTGCCTAATGTGGGACACCAAATCGCCAGTGGCTCTGTCTCCTTCCTAAGCTAATGCATGCCAGTGAAACTATACTATGGTAATGTGTCTTAACAACTTCAACTGTTCAACACTACATTTCACTGTCCAACATTAGCCAACGGACTGTCCCACATTAGGAAGCTGTTAAAAAATGACCCACATTAGGGCAATCCACCCTATAAATTGGCACAAAATCCCTGAATTGACAGAATTAAAAGTTGGTCAAAATGTAACAAAATGAGTGTACTATCGGTTGTGTACATAAGCGATGTTGCACTGATATGTGCATCAAACTCTCTCTCATTTTGATATCTTTTCAGTTTGGTGCAACTCTTGCCAAAGTGCAAAACAAGGCCCAGCGCAGCCAGCAACAGAGTCAGCACAGCCCCAACTTCTCCAACTACATCTTTAAGCGAGTATGTTGTCTCACACTTTGATGCTGTCATCAGTTTCATGCTGTCGCCCTCATGGTGGTATCAAGGGTTGGGAAGCGGTTTGTTATGCATTACTTTTAAGGAAAGACTTGAATCGAATGAAAACTAGCAGTTCAGCACATAATTTGTGTGGAACCACCCAGATTATATCAATACCAATGCTTTGGAAACAAATAAAAGTAGGGGGTCCGCGTTGGTTATGGACACCACACCTAACGCGACCCCATTCATGTTAGTGGCGCTACGTCTACCGCAGCGTCCGCAGTGTCGCGGGCTCGACTACGCTCGTCGACTTGTCTACAATGGAACCAGAGCTGGTACTAAAAAAAAATTAACAAAGTACCGGGAAGCTGGATACATGCTGGTGGAAAAAAGGTTTATACAGGGCGGAGAAGATAAGAGTAATGCTAAACCGAGCCAGTAGAAAAGGGCAGTAAATGTCTGTCTACATCTTCCAGAAGCTCCAGTCGGTTCAGGAGGAGAAGAACAAGGAGATAGAATCTCTGCGTGCAAGGATTGAAGAGCTGGAGGGCCAGAGCAAGCAAGCGACCACCACCAGCTTTACTGACTCCAGAGTCTCAAAGAGAAGGAAGATGTGGAGCGCACAGCCAACACCATAGAGACATGTTGAAAGCTGCATTTGTCAACTCTTTGAGTGTTTAAGTACATATTGTTACAATATCTACCTGTTATGACTGGGTCTCAGGAAATGTTTTGACTAAAACAAATATCTGTTATTATTATGCACAATGTAAAATTGTAGATTGTCTAGGAAATATATGGCGTTTGTTATTAATTATTGTGTGTTTTATTTTGCTTCTATATTTATAATTTATCTTTTCATCAGCAAAGCATATTTTATCAGGTAATTACATTAGATAATGAATTTTCTGGTAGAACACACAACGATTTCGAATAGATTACTGCAATACAAACTGCACTTGTATTTAGATTGTACCGGAACAAATGCTGCTTTTGTTTACATAGCCTGTCCCTGACAATACCTTGCTCCTGCCTCCTGTACATAGACTGCTCCTGTACATAGACTGCTCCTGTACATAGACTGCTCCTGTTCATAGACTGCTCCTGTTCATAGACTGCTCCTGTTCATAGACTGCCCGGGAATGGGTCGACTTGTCACACCGTCTTGTCGTCCCAGTCCAGTCTTCAAATTGCAAGTCGTCAAACTTCCATGTTGTCCTCGCATACGCGTGTGCGTATGCGAATCCCCTTATCCAACATTTTGGTCGGAATATGGGGAATCACTTTTTTCTGATCGGTGAAATCCCACGCAGTTGGGAGATCCTGGGGATACCCCTGTGATGACGCGCCAGTGCGGACAAATCAATTTTACCTGTTCATAGACTCTCCATGTACATAGACTGACCCTGTAAATAGACTGACCCTATAACTATAAGATTGAATCACCTGCTCTGTTATATTATTTTATATTGTGAGACTCTGCCCTATGTCTCTTTGCATCATTACCGAAAATGGCAATATGCCTGAAGCAACGACAGGCTTGTTGGGCACACAGCGTTAGGGGCAGTGCTGTTGTTCCATAGGTAATTATTTGTAATCACATTAGACTGCGGCCAGGACAAGCTTACCGTGTTACCTAAGAGTCTGTACTGTGACATTAATGACTGGCCAGGATTAGATGTCCAGACCTGTCACTGTTTAATGACACCCACTAATCCCCTCCCATTCCTTCATGGCCTCCAGATCTCACTGGATTCAGGATCTGAATCAGAATTAGCTTCATTCGACATGTTTGCCCTTGCAAATATAGCATGTGTGTAACTTCAGGGCTTGCTGGGTCGACAAACACACTTGAAAGATCACGGCACAGAGTACAACAGAAGAAGAAACAGTCCTGAAAAGCATGCTGAGAGGTTGAGAGCTGGAACCGTTAGTGGCCGAGTAATTGAAAAGTTGGACTATAAATAGAGTTGCATATTGATCGCCTTTACTTACCCGTTTCTGTGTCATTACAACATTCTCACAAACTACTCCTTAACTCTTTAACTCTAATGCCACAGACTTACACGTCATACAGAAAATACATACCTATTGCCAAATGCATCAAGAGACATATTTTCATAATGCAGAACATTCTAATCACAAGTCCCCCTAGAAAAGAGATAATTTTTTCTTTGTCTCTTGAATTATTTGCATTATAAGTTGTTGTGTTCAGGTATAATTTGTGGAGAATATTTGTTAAGCCTGCAATCAATCACTGCAAATTATTTAGTGTTAATATATAAAAAAGTTAATATCCAGTTGTGTGTCTGCTTGAAGCTGCTGTTGGTCAGGGCATACCAATGACAAGGTGGATAAACTGATAGATGAACTGTGCTAGCACACATACATTTGAAGGGCAAAATGTGCTATGGCCCCCTTGATATTTGGCCCTGACCGCTGCGCTGTTTGTACTCCTGGGCTCGGATCACCTCAACACCAAATTGGATTAAAGACTTGAGATATTGAGAGTGGCTTAGCACCATGACACCGCCGCCGGCTCTAATCCTCCTAGTCTCACAACCAAGGTGTGAGTGAGGGCACATGTCCTGTCGTCGGGGGAATGGGATAACACTCTGTCAGTCCCGGCGGCCCGGTCGCCTCGTCCATGGAACGGCGGGTGAAGTGTGCCTTATGCTTTGCATCGGTGGAGTTATGCACAACATGAGGTAAGAAAGCATTTAGCATTGTGTTGTTTGATGTTATTATCATTATTATAGGTGCTGCTCAGGAGGGGGTTACACTGATGCATTGCTTGTGATGTTCCATTGTCTTAAATATTCTTACAAGTATTTTATTTTCATTCGAGTGTACATTTCTGGTTCTCAGTTTCATGTGGTACTCAATAATCAGTCATGACATAATTGGCGGACGATGCACAGAAAAATCTGCCGACAATATAATGACGCATTTTGTTGTTATTAAATGCTTAAACATGGATGATGGCAATGAATGCCTCCGGGACCTGTGTAATTTGTGACAGACAGCACCAACATCATCTATCTGGCTTATCTAGGTGCCTAGAGTTGAAGGTACAGGTTTTCCACAGCTGGGCCGAAAGTGCCATGAAAAAAGGGAATAATGATATCTCGGAATTGCCAAATGTCAGCCTTCATAAAAAGTACCAGTGTCAACCGATCATCTATCCTGTATCAGTGTTCCTTTTAATATTACCAATTATTTACAAGCATATTGCCAAAACATAACAAGCATTCCACTTGCTGTTAATATATTAATTTGCCGTTTTTTCAATTACTTTGCTCAGTTCAACTGAAACGTAGAAGACATCGTCACAATGCCGTCCAGCTACAACGCTATCACACCACGGCACCGGCGTAGCCTGTGGAGCCTCGACTCTGATGAGGGGTCTGACGAATCGCCCCCCTTCTCCCCCACCTCGTCCCCCTCTCCACCCGACGTCCCGAGCACCCCACTGCGGTCACTAACCCAGTCCATGTGCCAGGACGAGCAGGTGATCAGCGAGCTGATCAGCGGGCAGCGCGTGGGATTCTACAAAGTGCACAGAGAGATCGGTTGTGGGAACTTCTCTTCCGTCAAGCTGGCATCGCATGCGCTCACCCAAGGCAAGTTCAGGCAGCATTGGTGTTATGAGGTTAATACGCCTTGAGTGCAACAACGTTGATATGCGAGAGCTAGCCTGACAATCCTGAAGAATTATGCTAGTGGTCTGGGGAAATTAGAAAAAAAGTCTCTCTGTAGTATTTAGGCCACGGGTCAGAAGTGACACTCAAGTCCAAACCGCAATGACAATCTTACAAATATAATGACTTTCCATTTCCATCATGCCCGCCCTCCAGAAACTTTGCGTAGTTCCTGGATATTTATTAGAATACGAGAGGACATTATTGATCACCTATACCCGACACGGACCTCCAGCGTTGTGAAATGTTTAGATTCCAATTCCAAATGCCTTTGATTACACACCTATGCTTTTAGTATCTGCTCCTCCTTTGAACTAAATCCTGGCACGAGAATTCCATGCATTATCAGCCCAAATTTGAAGGACAATTCACAACAAAGTTCATTGTTTGTACCCACCGCTGTCGGACTTGCGATTGCACAGAGCCCGCCTTAACAGGGCTCTGGTTGGTACGGGGACATGAAGCTTGTTAATTCTAATGACGTCTATCTCACTGCTGGGTCGTGGTGTATTTTAGGTTGCACCTCCTGTGTCCTAATGTCCCCTGGATTACAGAAGGGATTACATTGCATTGCTTTTAGATATATATACATGCGACACATGTAACTGTCAACAATTTCGATTACTTTGCTTTGAATTTCTTCAGTTTTGGTGCAAAATGGTGTTTTAAAAATGTGCCCACCATGTCATATCAAATGTCTTAAGATGTCTTAAGATCCTAAACTGTCTCAATCGTCTAAATTTTTTTTTAGAAAAGAATGAAGAAATGTAATCCCATGTTTCAGGCAAATAGCAAATTGTAACAGACTACAGTACTTTCAGATTGAATAATCTGTCTCTCCTGATCCAGACAAGGTGGCTCTGAAGGTTCTCCACAAGGCACGTCTGGACTCAGCAGCCCAGCGTGTTCTGACCCGGGAGACCAGCCTCATGGAGGGTCTGCATCACCCCAATGTGGTGCGCCTCTTCCAGGTGAGCCCGCGAGCCAGCTCACGCCCGCAAACATATTTAATCTTGTTTTTTCGTTTGCAGATGACCCATCATTTGGTACATGTTGCGCAGTAAATTCTGCTTTGCGCAAAACCGAATTACATGTATTTAATTCATTCAAATTGCAAAAGTTTTAATTCATTGAAAAAACCAAAGTTAAATGATTAATCTTTTTTCTCTTTTTTCAGACAATCATAAATATTTTAAAATATAATTAAAAAATGCATAGTAAAAAATATATATATTCCTCTTTACTTATGACACGAGTTGCATACATTTTTTTGCACCTCATTGCTGTCTCAGTTTCAGTAAATTTAATTCAGCCCGTCAACCCCGAGTGGAAAACATTGATTTCTTTAATCCCATTGCCAAAATTCACAGGGAATTTCATTGTATGTCCAATGTTTTGATAATATGCAATATAATAATAAAGACAATCACCCGTTCCAGACTCTAGCAAAGTGCTAATATGTATCTCCGCAGGTGATGGACACACCTTCACGCCTCTACCTGGTCATGGAATACGCCGAGGGTGGTGACCTCCACGCCAGGATCTGTAAACACGGCAAGATGACTGACCACAGCTGCAAGATAGCGTTTGCACAGATCATCTCCGCTATCAAGTACCTGGTGAGACTGCTTTACACGCTGTTCATAGTTTGCCCTGCACATAAACTCCTCTACACTGATTAACCTGCACTTGTATTGATAATGGCTATAAACCTAAATATGATGAAGATATTTACTAGGTTAGAGACACTTAGAGATAACCAGTGGACAGGAGAGAGATGAACCTTCATGTTCGTTGATATTAAGACATATTACTATTACGGAACAAATGATAGAAATGCTGTACAATACGTACATATTACAGACACTATACAGTGTGTACATTGTTATGTATATAAGCGTTATATTTTTCCATCTATCGACCGCTTGCTGTACATTATATGTTATATGTATGCTTTGGCAATGTACGATGCTCATTACCATGCCAATAAAGCCATATTTGATTTGATTTCACAGTTAGAATGGTTTCATTTTTTTCTAAACATATTTTCTATTTCACCGCAACTGTTAGATATCTTTATTCCCATTTTTTGGTTTTTCAGAGACAGCCATGACAAATTTGAGCTTTCGAACCAGCACTCACATAATCTCGGCACCACTTGTGCTGTCCAGAGACGATCAGCTCACAACAGTGTATTTATATGTGCACATGTGTTTGTATGTCCCTGCGTGTAGCACACAAACCACATCATTCACCGGGACCTGAAAGCAGAGAACATTCTGTTCTCCAGTCGAGACATCATCAAGGTGGCCGACCTGGGATTCAGCACTCGGGTGTCAGCTCGCGACCAGGCCCTCCACACCTTCTGTGGCTCCCCAGCGTACGCCGCCCCCGAGCTGTTTGGGCACCAGGGATACACCGGCCCCCCGGTCGACGTGTGGGCCATGGGTGTGCTCCTGTTCTACATGGCCTGCGGAAGCCTGCCATGGAGGTAGCTGAAGATTTAGATTATTATTATTTAGTTGTATCACGTACTGGGTGTATCCAGCAAACGTGTTATCACTGTTCCTGTGTGTTCAAACAACTGATGTGTGTGACCCATACGTTATTTCACAACGACGGCCATGCAGTAGAGAGCAACCAGGCTGCTGGACTTTGGCCAGTGACCGACAGGTCCCACTCTGACACTTTGTGGTGTTGATTGAAACATGAGTCGGCCCGTGCATTTACTCTGGTATACCAAAAGCCCCGACGGACACGGAATCAGGGCTCTTCAGCTCTCTCTGGCTCTAGTCAGGAAGCTTGCCGCTTTCGCTGGATGCCCGGGAGGAAATCTTAAAATAAACCAATACCATCTTCTTGGAACCTGAGCAGAGCAGGTCTTTGGATAATATCGGGTTACATGGTTGTAACGAGTGGAGGCCAAGTGGAAGAGGGCTAAGTCTCTTTGTCTATGAATAGCCCAGAATCCTCCATGCTGCTCTGGTTTACTGCGTAAGCCAACCTAGTACAAGCCTTTTCAGAAAATGAAAACACAAAGTTCTGCCTACTTGTTCTGCATGGCTCTGTCTCAGGTCCAGGCAGTTAGTTGCCAAAATGAGAAATTCCAAAGCTGTGCTCCCAAAAGTGGTCCAGACTATATACAGAAAGGTAATTGATAGACCACGATACTGAGAAAAAGCCAGACAGCCATAGCCGTACTTGCTCTGGCTCCAATACAGTTTGCAAAAGATATAAGCTATAGCGACATCTGGTGGACACATTCAGAACTTTTGTTTTCTTTTCATTGAACAACGGCAGCCATTTCCATAATGCATCCTTGTCCAACCTTGCACTTCAGGGCAGAAACGCTGGGGAAGCTGAGGAGATACATTCTGGAGGGAGCCCTGGTGGTCCCTAGCTTTGTGCCTGTGTCCTGCCAGCGACTCATCCAGGGCATGCTGAAGACCCTGCCCCATGACAGGTACCCTCATTACACTGTTCCTTCTGTATCACCCCAAAACTCTAGATCCCCCATCTTAACCAGAGGTCCGTGGACTCCTAGGGGTACCCGAGGATGCTACTGATGACAACTTGTCATGAGTAACTTGTAACTGTAAGGGATTAGTTTAAAAACAGGACAGTGGCCTTATGGGGTGTCTGCTGCTTGAGCGGGAGACCTAGTCAAGACTTAAAAAAAACTATCTTGCAATATTTCATGGGTAATAAAACTAACATGGAAAAGCTAGTGCAAAAGTAGTAGAATTTGCTATGAATTTGTTTGGCACCGTAGCATCAATAAACAATTAAAGGCATCACAAAAGCAGTTGTGCTATGTTTCATTTTGTAATAAATATTGATGACATTCAGTATTTGGAACTATTTTAGCAGTTGAAACGATTAATCAATCCTTAGATGTCTGTGTAGTCGAGAAATCGTTTCACATTTCATCTTATTATATAGGGTGGATTGCCCTAATGTGGGACACCTGAACTCCAGTGGCTCTGGCTCCTCCCTAAACTAATGAATGTCAGTGGAACAATGGTAAAAGCAAACTATACTGTGTCAAACATTAAGTTCAAATGATCAACACTACATTTCACTGTCCCACATTAACTGACTGTTCCACATTAGGAAGCTGCAAAATAGGGCCCACATTAGGGCAATCCACCCTACGGGTTAGATGACCTGTGGAATACCGCCTGACAGCACTAGACTATTGTAACAAGTGTTCTGTGTTGCACTGTGTCCTTTGCCCCCTTGTAGATGTACTGTGATCATCAGAGATGGTAAAAGTACCCAGACTTCTTACTTGAGTAACAGTAAAATACATTTGAAAAAACAACTCGAATATGACTACAAAGTACTGATCCAAATGTCCACTCGAGTAGAGTAAAAAGTACATGCGCAGAAACGTTCTCAAAAAGTCTTTTGGAAAGTAAAAAGTACAAAAAAATTGAATTTTATATAAATTGCGTTTTTTTCAATGCCAGTTTTACAATATTTGAATGGTTGAAAAAAGTGTTAAAAACCTAGCCTAACTTACTTCACTTAAGGTTCATAAATTCCACTGCTGAACTTTGAAATTAACATCTGATGGCTTTATCGCCCCCTACTGGCTCATTCACACTATACATATCCTTACCACTTACTATCGGTGCGCAAAAAAAGTAACAAGCTTGTTTTGTAAGGAGTAGAAGTACAGATATTTTTGTTAAAAATCTACTCAAGTAAAAAGTAATCCGAGAAAAAAGTACTTCTAAAAGTACAGATATATGAAAAAATACTTATGTATTTGTACTTCGTTACTTGCCATTTCTGGTGATCATTGACAATCAAGTTGAATCTTATTGTGATCATAATAGGTACACAGTGGATCAGACGCTGGGCTGTGACTGGCTGATGCCCGTAGAGTTTACTCGGAGAGCCATGTACACTGGCATGGGGCACCAGCAGTTGTCCGTGGAGGAAGAGGTGCGGGCAGGGTTGGAGGAGCTGGGGTTCGATGCGGGCTCCATCGTCAGCGCCAGACCTGGGTCTCTGGACAACCGGTGCCCTTCCACGGGGGTGTACCGCATCTTATTGCACAGGGCCCACACGCAGCGCGGATGCTGCGACGCGCTGCCGGTGGTGAGAGCCGAAGTGCCTCGAAAGGAAGGACTGAAAGCCTATAACTACCTCAGACACTCTTCCAAACTGTGTGTCATATCCTAATGTACACCATGGCCAAAATTAGTTCTCTATTTTATTATTTTTTATTATATATTATATCACCAGGCGAAGATTGCTTGGCATAATATTGTATTGGAATATACTGGTTGACCATGACATCCATTACAAAAAAGAATGGGGGAATCTAGATTACATATGACAATACAAATTATTGATTAAAGTATAATCTAAGATACATACTGTGTAATACTACTTATTGAATTGCTGTGTTTCATGTGGCGCATTTGTGTCAGCGGACTGCACGGCCCACCGGGCATTTTCCTGGTGGGCCACTGCCCCTTTATTTATAGTGGTTAAAATCACCAGCCGCAGCCCACTATGTCACCCGCCGGCCCACACTCTCTTAACCCAGTAAACGGTAGGCGCTATTTGGTTCCCCTCTTGTGGTCACCTGGCCCACTGCCTCCTTCAGTTTACACAAGCTAAGAAGTGATTATTATCACAAAATATTTTGAGTTTATTTCAGAGCATGACAGTCTGTATTTAAGTAGGACATTGAATCCAATAAACAATTGAACGTTAAGTCACCACACATTGTTGTTTTTTTCAGTAAAAGTGTGCACCTTTTCCCCTTGGCCAGAGCGTTTGTGCATTTATAATACATAAGTTATGTCAATTTCAAGTCAGATCTGCTCCACAGATTATGGGGGCCGTTTGAAGTCAAAAATGCCCGGGCCGATTTCCCCTCCCAGTCCAGGCCTGATTATAGTGCACTACATTCCAATGCACTTACTTCTTTAATGCACTCTGTCACCATTTAGAACTGTCTCAAATTGAACACATCTGTTTTACACTTACAGAAAAATGTGTGTGTACCGCGGCTAATTTGCGCTACCAATTTTGAGAGTCGCTAGCGAGCTGACTACATACAGTCTACAATACATCAGCGGATATGACGTATATGTGCGCTAAGGTGCGATGTCAACGTCACTCCATTTAGTCATGTCATTTAGTGCGTGCACTGTTCGTTCGTTCGCACATTGGGTTTTCGACCGTTTTTAGGGCTGGCACTTTTTTTCAAATACCTTTAAATAACGTTATAATTATATTAATTCATGTTTGACAGGATGAATAGTATATAAACAGCAACAGTCTTGCTGTAGACTGTATTTAGACTGTATGTTCTGTAGCATTGAGCATCCTCTGCATGTTTATTTGCATATCTGTGTGTGTGTGTGTGTGTGTGTGTGTTTGCATGAATATGTGTGAGTGTGTATGAATGTGTGTGTGTGTATGAAAATGTGTGTGTGTTTTCGTGTGTGTGTGTGTGTGTGTGTGTGTGTGTTTTCCTGTGTGTGAGCATGCATGCTGACACGGCACTTTCCTACTAGGCACTTTAACACACTGCAAGTTCATATGTAACCACATGGAAGTAATTCCATGCTTTGCATGCTGAGACCTCCACTTCAAAGTACCTACTCTCAGAAGTGGTCCATGTGGTGTTATGCGCCTTGACATATTTGTACCTCTTAATAATTGTGTTGATCAATAATATGATCTTTTGTTGAAACTGTGAAAATTGATCTAGAATAAACAATTCTTTAAAATATATGCTTGCTCCATATGATTTTCAATTTCCCTTTTCCCATGTCTGCCTTCTGAAGCACATACAAGTCCTACAAGCCTCATGTGAGGGTGAACAAAGCCAACAAACTCCAAATCAAACTGAAAGTAGAGTTTAAACACTGTTTGAGGTTGCATACAATTCAAACATGCTTATAATGTTGACGTTGGCAAGGGATAATAATTGTGGAGAAAAGCACCAGTTTCTCCTGGTGAGGGAGTTTTATCTATACGCGATATTCCCATATTGTGGGCATTACAGGAGGATGTATTTTAAAGACCTATACACAACACACCTATATCGTGTATATACAGTGAAGAGAATTTTAGCCATATCAGGTATTTTCTGTATTTTACAGCCACAGCGTTTTTATTAAACACAACATAACAAATGCAACGGTATTAATGTAAATTCAGAACCCCCAGAGACTTATTCAAACTTTGGTGGCTGTCCATGGTGCTGAAATCACGTGTAGTCAGTTGCATTTGTTACGTTGTGGGGTATGGCTACAGGCCCGTGTGCCACGGTCTGGTGAGCAGGGTAATACTGCCGTCTAGTTGTAAATGTTAGTAAATAATTCATCTATAATGAACGTCGCTTGAGCTATGCTGACATCTCACTTAGACTGTTTTTTCTTTTATAGCAAAATTATTACCGATTCCGGAGTGAAATGCACGGTATTCGAGGATATGGATATGATAGTTCATATCACCCTGCTCTAGTGTGATGTAATGATGTGTGATTGTAATTTAAAGGGTATACTTTTGAAATATAAAATTTAAAATAGTAACCTTTATTTTATTATTATAATAATTACTTTTAGTATTCTCCCCTTAATGAGAGCACCTTTGCTGCATGTATTTTATGTTGCATACAATGGGTGCCAGGTTGCAGGACAGATTTCAGCATTATCTGAATAATGTCTCATACTATGTCATATGATGCGTGGGGTGGTATATATGGAGGCAGGAATAGAAAGGACTGCAAAGACTGCCATGAAATTGAATATCTGACATGGAAGAGATGGAATATTCCTTTGGGAGAACCCTATTGAAGAGGCCTGGGGATGTTAGCCTCATCACCGTGGATACATTGATAGCACAGCTCATCTGATTGACCTGTAGACATTTACTGGGAGCATTGAAGTGATCAATACTGTCAATAGCCACGGCGCAACAGCCTCAAGGCTTTACACTTAGCAAGAAATGTTGTATTTAAAATGCACTTCTTTCGTGAGTCTTTTATTTCATTTGCAACACAGCAGTTGAGTCTGACTGAATCAGCAAATGCATGATATCCATCCTCCCATGAAAACAACATGTACATTTCAATGTAAACTATATGCAAGTTGGCAGCAAATGTTAGTATTTTGGGTAGAGTGAATTTAAAATCTAAAATGCCTTGTTTAAAAAAGCATGCATCAATGAAATAAGGTCAAGAAATTATTTAATGCTTTCATTGATTACCCCAGCTGTGTGGAGTTATTTATTCATCCAAGCATGAAAAGATTACAAAATGCAATGCATTGCAATGTATTTTAGATAGATGCATTGACAAGCAAACAAACAAAAATGAGTGTAAACATTTGTGAAATGTTGCAAATTAACATGTGAAAACTGTCATGCATTGACATGGAATAAACAAAGTATGTAGATATGTAATCGGTTAACAGTAATCACATTACTTAAAATTAAAAATATAAGATGAATAATCTATTACTACGCCATTATAAAAATACAATCTATTACATGCATTATTAGAATCTATTCATTATAAATTGTTGTGGCATTCATATGAAGCGTGTGCAGAGCCACACTCCGCTTTGCACCAGAACTTGTTTTTTTATTAAAGTTGTTTAAAAGTATAAGGGGAAAGTTGAAAGGTTAATTTACGTTTTTTTTTTAAATAATGTGGTTACACTACTAATTGCAACTTGTAACTGTAAGGGATTACTTTTTTTATTTTTATTTTTATTTTTTACAAAGTAACCGGTGCACCGACTATCCACTACGCGTTTAAACCCCCAATCTCTGCTGTTGGGTGAATGGGTTTGTCTTCTGCAAAGGTCAAAGGGCGAGTTGCAGCATCAGCGGCAGCAGCTGGCGCCACACCAGATGATACCTTCAATGGGACCCCCGAATCACAAAAGCCCCCACACTCATTGTGCATGTGCGGGGTGTCCACGCTGGGTGCAAGTGCGCGCCCCCAGTACGCAGCGCGCGGCAGATGGTGCGGCGTGGGGCCTACCAGACATCTGCCGTGAGACAATAGCCACTGTGTGTAGTGTCTTTGTGTGCGTGTGCGTGTGTGTGTGTGTGTGTGTGTGTGTGCGTGCGCGCGAATATTGTGTGCGCGCGCGTCATTCACATGCAGATAGACAATGGGCGGCGCCGTCGCCATGACAACGGCGTCGGTGTTCGACCCTTGTGGGCGTGCCCTGCAATGTAAATAAGGGTCACGCGTTTAAGGACGCGCGCGTTATAACGCGCAGACACACATGACCGCAAAGCGCGCGCGCGCACACACACACACACACACACACACACACACATGTTTCAAACTATTATACAGGGGAAGAAAAAAACGCACGTTATAGCAATATATTTTGATATGTTTATTAAAATATTTCGTCCAATTTAAATGCAGCAGCATTTATCAAGACGTATAGCATTCAAGAGTATAGGATGAGTTCACACAGGTTTCTTGAAAACAAACAGTGTTGAAAACAAGTGTTGTAAACAAACATCTTTTACACCATCAAACACAGGGTGTTGTTTTCGTAAAAACTTAGACAAACTTTCCAAGAGATGTTAAAATTGACATTTCAATGTCTAAACATGCACACTTCTTATTCACCATATAAACAATGGCTGTAGAGTGTAGACAATGTGTGATCGATCTCCAAGCGCTAATTAAATGCTCTGAAGTTATACCTTCAGAATCATAATAAGTTATGTTTGTAAAGTTGTTTTTTCATATTTTGTTATTAGCATTCCATACCACAGTAAAGCCTTAGGTATGATATAAGTTATGTTTTCTCATTTTTTTTATCTTATTTTCTTTCTACTCCACACCAAAGTGAAACCTTTGGCTGAAAGATTTTTCAAACTTTCTTCCATCATTAAATTTCTAAAGTGAAACCTTTAGACAATTATAGGACAATTCTGGAAAGTGGGAATCCTTAGGCTGTGTAGCAGCTGGGTGTTATGGTGCTACATGGCAACAAGAGAACATTCTCAAAAAGTCTTTTTCTAAAAATGCCTCTTTCTCGGCAGCGCTCTTCTTCTCCTACTCAGCGCGTGCCTCAGACCTGCGACGATTCGCCGGTCGATTCTTCTCCTTTCTCTCCAAAACCCCATCCACACAAAGAATGAGGGTCGTTGGGGTCGCTCTCCAGGTCGAGCCTGACGCCATTCACATAAAGAATGAGCGTCATCTTGGCACAGACACGGGACGAGACGCGACCATCACCAGGGACTTATGGGCCTCCTCTGGGGCCCGGCCCGGTGCTATAGAACCATGGGTTCCTGGTAAGCTTCCAGAAACCGGTAGGTTAGGTAATCCTCCTGGTTCAGGAGGATGAAATGAAGGATTTGACGTTCAACAAGATGTTGAAGGCAGTCGTTCAACGCTCAGACAGGACCACCTCGGGAAGCCAGTCGTTCTGGTTCCTGCTCTCCTGGCAGAACAGGTGCAGCTTCTCCAGTGATGGATCGACCCATGAGTCCTCAGTTGGGTTCTGCATGGAGAGAGGAAATGAAGAGGAACCGGTCAGTTAAATCCAATAAACATCTCTGCAGCTTCAGCACATAAGTATGCGCTATATATTGGACTCATCTGTCTTGATAGCTGCCAATAAGAGCATCAACTTTGTAGGAAAAGTGGCTTTGTTGGGATGAATACTAAATCATTCTACAGCACAGTTTAATTCAAACAACCTAATCCTCAAGGGGTTTGATATGGCATTATTAGTGTAAAGTTTTGAATTGCATTGTTATATTTAACGTACCGTAATGAGGAGACAGTGGGTGTCTTCGAACTTGTCTCCGTCGACCATCTGCGCCAGCCGCTTTGCGTCGCTGACGCGCACGATGCTGATGTCGTTGTCAAAGCAGAAGGACTGGATCAGGGTGAAGTGGATCTGCAGAGCCACGTCCCACTCAAAGTCCTCGTCCACCGCCAGCACGCAGAAAGCCACGCTGTCCGGGTCACTGTCAGAAAAAGATGCGCAACACGGTTAGAATACATGGAATGGTATATAGGGGAGCAAGATATGCAGTGAGCTTTGCTTTGTAGAGAAGAAAGAGAGAAGTGGAGAGAGGGGTTGATACTCAACCCCTCTCTCTACTTCTCTCTTTCTACAGTGGGGAAAGAGAGAGAGAGGGTGACAGTGGGAGAGAGAGAGCGAGAGAGAGAGAGAGAGAGAGAGATTTCGTACTTACAGGTTCATGAGTTTGGCGGACTCGTAGACGCCGACGGTCAGGCAGTCGTTGTCTTGCGCACAGAGCAGCGCTTCCTCCAGGCAGGCGCCATGCTGCAGCGCAGCGCTGGTGTCCTGAGCGTGCACGCGCTCCACCTGGGTGCTGATATCCTCAAGAGTCATGATGAAGGTTGGGGAGTTTAGTCCTCGGTGAGAGAGAGCAGGTGTAGAGTAGGGTAGGTCCGGAGTATTCCGAATGACTTGCGTTTTCAGGGGCCCCTGTATTTATACGCTACGGCTCGTGCGCCCTCCTTGAAAGGCGCTGCGCTCTGATTGGCTGAGCTGGTGGACCCGGCGCGGGCGGTGCGTGCGCGCGGGGCGTGCCTTTTATTACTATGCTAATACTATTGTCGCGCGCCGGCTGCACGGGCTCGTGGCATATTGATAGGGGTCACCGGCTGCACGCCCCATGCCTGCAGGACTCTTATTTAGAGTTTACGGGCGTTATTTTGTCTACTTTGAAAGCATGCGTAAATGGTACCACCTGAAATGCAAAAAAACCTAACGTGGTTTTATAAACAGAACAATACAGAAACTATAGCCAAATATTTTGCAAGCACTCATTGTCAAATGAGAATAAAGATATTAAATGCATGCATGTGCATGCATTTAATGCAACATTGTTAGGAGGTGCATGTTTTTTTTTCTGCATCCATGCGTTTAGTTGAGTTTGGGTGAGTTGTTCTGAATTTGTGCCGTCATATTTGTGAAAGTGAGAGTAGCATGTTTGGCGCTTTTGCAAAAGTGTGCAGAAGTAAGCAGTTCTTGCCCTCCATCCCCCATAGCCTCAAACACACACACACACACACACACACACACACACACACACACACACACACACACACACACAGTCACTCATACCGGCAGGTGCTCCACGCCATCTGTAGCGCCAGGGGCTGGGAGGGGTGCATGGGGACTCGCGGCCCATGCATTGTCGCCCCTGCCATTGTCTCCATAGAGCGTCCACTATCAGGCCGCCCATTATGCGCCCCCTATTCACATGCTAATAGTCAGCGCGTGCCAGAGTGCAGAGCGTGCGCTACAACGGACGCCTACTTCAAAACACATATACATACACACAGTGGCACACATGACACACACTCTCTCCCTCGTTCTCTCTTTTTCTCGCCCCCCTCTCACTATCCCTCTCCTCCTCTTTTTCATTCATAGCACATGCAGAGCGCGTTGATGTTAAAGTTCTGAACTTTCTAGCCGTATAATTAAAGTGTAGCAATATATGCAGCAAGCCTGCATGCAGCATATAGTTTCAGTGGAGTTCAACTTTGTTCAAGTTATTCCTGTCGGCATAGTATAACATCTAACAATGGACCATTCGATTTGTGAAATTCACTTTCAATCCATTTGTTTTTGTTTCATTGCTAATTGCGTTTCAAGTTTAAACTTGATCACTCCACTTTCCAACTTCAAATTAATCAAATTCATGCCTCGGAAGTTTTGCACCTGCTCCAAATTATAGTTGCCTCTCAAATAGCATTTTTAAACAACGTACACAGGTTAAATCGCATCACTTCGCTTGTTCTCTACAGCACGCATACAGTGGAATGTACACCATAATTAATCAATCTGAAGATATGCATGCTCATAAGTCGACGCCTGGCCGGAGCGCCGACTGGCGGTAATTACAGGAACAGGTTGGCGGAGATTGATTCAGCACCATTGTTCCTGGATAGCAGGCGGCAGATGGGCTCTGTACACACACAGGCGCGCGCACGCACGCACACACACACACACACACACACACACACACACACACATACAAGTTGACACAACCACTGATATATCTATGACTACTGATTTGTGCTACACGCGCGCGCCACATGCACTCACACACACATGCACATGCACACACAGTCAGCTGTCCCATGCACCATGCACTATGATGGCTGCATTCATTTTTGCAATTTAGTTTAACTTAATGTGAAGTTTGACAAGTTTAATTTCGGTTGTATGAAAATGCTGCATAGCTGTAAGTTGAGTCTACAGATGACGCTTTAACAATAGGCCTATATTAAGGTTTCATTATTAAACTGTAAAGTGGAAAATTGACTATAATTAAAATAACAAAGTACGCCTTGTGTTTGTGTGTGTGTGTGTTTGTGTGTGTGCTTGTGTGTGTGTATATCTCTACAAGCGTACATTGCATGTGCTGTGCTGTATATGCAGATGCTATCGGTGAGTTTGAGTTGTCAACACGTTAGATGCTAGTGTTGTCTGTTACAACATATAGTGCTGATTGCATCGGGGCCACGAGAGACATGCGTCAGATGTTGTGTGTGTGTGTGTGTGGGTGTGTGTGTGTGTGTGTGTGTGTGTGTGTGTGTGTGTGCGTGTGCGTGTGTGTGCGCGCGCACGCGGCTCAGGCTTTTGAAGCTAAACTCCACCCAGTCGCGTGGAAGTCGACACCGAGCCTTTGTCAAACCACATCTGCCGGACGAAGCTCTGAAACCGGCCAGGTGTTGGCTGCGAGCCCGGGGGAGTGGTGCATTGGTGTCTGCACCGTGCATGTGTCATTATATGCAGATATGGAGCCATCATGCACCAATAAGGAACCCATAAATATAGAGAAGCATAGTTAAGCGTCTAAAAGTGTGCACGCACACGTGTCGTGCAAGTATGTGTTTATGCATCATTCTGATATGAACATGTATGTTGCGCAAGGACAGGCAACAAGCAAAGATTGATAAATTATGAAATAATTCGTGCAGAAACAACAAAGCTGTCTTTCTTTCTTTCTTTCTTTCTTTCTTTCTTTCTTTCTTTCTTTCTTTCTTTTTTTCTATTCAGTCAACCACTCCCACAAGCCAACAAAAGGTCGATCCAGCGTCCCAAACAATTTTTATTAAATTGTATATAGCCCTATAACTTGAGGAAGTTTATCTTGCAACGGGCGTATATATCTTGCGGCAAGGCAGCGCAGCTGGTGACTCGTGTGTGCGATTATGGTCAGCACATGCACTCTCAAACACACACACACAGACACACACACACACACACACACAGACACACAGACACACACACAGACACCACACACACACACACACACACACACACACACACACACACACACACACACACACACCGTATGGGCAGATGGTGAGTTGGTAACCATGGAGAAAAGAAGCAGATAAAGCGGCCCCAGTCACGTCCAGCTGCCACGCGCCTCCAGTCTCCACCACTCCGCGCGACGTGTGCCAAAAGTTCATCCAACTGCTCCAAGATAAACCAATGAATTACGATCGTAAACCACGTCACCAAGCACAAGCAACAGTGGCCTATACATACTATAGCAAACAGTTTAGTATGCGCGCTGCTCGCTTGAGGATATTTCTTAAATCGTATGGAATACCTAATTAGATTCAATATTGTGTTTGTATTATTAAAATATTACAATATATTTTTAGCACTGTAAAAACGAATAAACGTTTTTTCGACGCAAAAGCATGTGCGTTTTAAATTAAAACAACTTAATACTTACAATTCTTTGATTCAACCAGCTGCATGGCTGAGCAGTTATTATTCACACCACTGTTCTATTATAGCCCATTTTATACTATCCACATTTTTTTATGGATTTCTATGGTAAAAGCGAACTATGATAATGTGTCTAAAATACGTTCAACTGTTCAACACTACATTTCACGGTCCGTCATTGTCCCACGTAAGTTGCAAAAAAGGGCCCCCAATGCACCCTATAATAACTAGTAAGATTCAATATTGTGTTTGTTTAAAATATATTTGACTTGAAAGTATTTAAACTAATTCTGAATTCAGACACGTTTTGATCTGTTCATTTGATTCAACTCGGCCTGACATTAAGTTGTTTCAACTCTATTATTTTTCAGTTATCATCCAAATCACTTTTATGTAGATCCAACTTTATACTCTTTCTTTTTTATTTCTTCGTGGCGGGTGAGGCGTTATTTTCTATATAAAAGGGGGGATCCTTTTGCACATATTGCTTATATGCTTTGACATCTGTCATGCAGTGCTACGACTCCGTATATTGATATGAACCTAATTTGTCATGACGGGTCTATATGCCTGTAGGCAGCTACATCTATGGAGAAAAACTTGCCCCAAACAGCGCACATCATCTTGTTGCGATGCATCTGATACGCGGGTGGATTTGCCTCCACGTGTCTGGGCACACGTCACGCGCGTGCTGATTGCTTTATTGCGCAAGGGATTGGGGTACGATATAACTTTCAGGTCATTGACACTATGTATTTGATACACGAACGCGTATGTTCCCTGCAGCGATGCAGGTTCTAGTATACATTTATTATTGCATTTATTTGATTAAACTTGCATTTCCCAACCCCTAATTGAAACGTCACTGTTTCTTTCGTAAGATATGTTTATTTAGTTAATGTACTGGATATTCGCGACAACGCAGTATTTGAAGTTGCATTGCACCATGCAGCTGCACACAATTATTTTAATGTGGATACGTATAAGCTCCAGTCAAACTATGGCAAAAGTAAAGTATGGCAATGTGCTTAACATTAAGCTCAACTGTTCAACACTACATTTAACTGTCCCACATCATAGCCAGCTGACTGCCCCACATTATAGGAAGCAGCAAAAAATGTCCACATTATATATGGCAATCCATAAATCTCATCAAATGTCACTAAAGGCGCAACTTTTGCTCTGTCAAGTAACTATTTACACTTTGCCAATCGCGGCCAGTAATGACGAGTAGCAGTAGAATTTTATTTTGCACTCTCTCCAAGTTTTAAAAGAAGAACATGCACGTATATTTATGCACTTGACGCCGTGCATGCACGCATAATAGTTATTCCAAAAACGGATTGTTTCCAGAATTAACCTCCAGTATCGATGTATTGCTCACAGTTTTCATATTTGTACAATTCGAATTCAAAACATGTAATCTAATTTATGTCAACTTATGGCAATCATGATGATAGAATTTATTTTACTTTAGTTTGAAACGTAGTTATGTGGCAACTTGCGACGTGTCAGAGTATGTATTAATCAATAACCTATCAACTTTCCTTGCACACATCTCAGCGGAGGCCGGCCTTATATCCTATAGGAACCGATTGCAAACGTGTATACTAATTTTAGTTTAATGTGCATGCATGCTTACTAAACACAACCTTCCAATTGCTCCACAATAGTGCAACCTACCCTGCAATCCAATCATACGCGCAAAGCTGAAATGAGTGCATTGTATTGATGTGATTAAGTGGTGCTTATAAAACCGACAAATCAAACACACATGTGGAATTCATTCATTTTCAACTTATTTGTTATAGAGAGACATACTTTGTTGTCTAAGTTGTTGTTGTTATCTTCTGTTATGTTGTATTTCCATTTAGAGAAACTGTTGAGTAAATGACAGCTGATGTCATTACGAGTCCGTGCTATGCTTTATCGTCAACAGCAGCTTCTCTTTCTAAACATATACCCCATTATGCATTCTTTTAAAGAGCACCATGTTGGCAGTCTAAAAAGTTGTATCTGATTAAAGTCGTCGCCATGCAAAGTGCGCGTGGCGATCTGAATAGAAGTCATTCCGGATCTATTCACCCCCCAGTAGAAGGTCACCCGCGCATGTTGACCTCCGGGCTCAAACCACACCCGATTCTCTCTGGAGGCACGCGCCCATTGTGACCGCGACCAATCACAGGCGCCGCGCGTGCCGCTCGTCCCGTATAAGTAATCGGGGGCTGCGGACCGACCTCACTCGACTTTCTGCTCTCCGAGAGAACAGACGTGTATACTTTGAACCCCGACGTGGATCGAACGTTCCCCGCTGCCATGGATTGCGCTGCCAAGTGTCTGAAAGAAGCCGTCATCTCTGCTCAGAACGATGAGCGCCTCACTGTGGGAGTCTATGAGAGCGCTATCATTATGAACGAGTGAGTTTATTCAAGTCACAGCACTTTTACTATAGCTGCAATAGGCAATTGTAACTATAAAGTTGAGTTATGTCATTGTACTCGTTATCATAATTGTTGAGTTAGTTAACACAGTTTGCATTCATATAGCAGCAATGATTTGGTTAATTATTTATTATAGGGCTTTCAACTTTAACTTTGTACTGAGATGCTTGATTTTTTTAGGGGGGGGGATGGGGTAACACACTGTTGAAAGTAATTAGAAAGTTCCAGTTCATTGTTCTCCACTTGTATACATGCAGAGAGTTTGACTGATGTATATATCTTTGCTCTGCACAGAGACCCAGACAGCGTGACACTGTGTGTACTGGCCATCGACGAGGACTTTGAGCGCGACGTGGCTCTCCAGATCCACTTCACCCTCATCCAGTCCTTCTGTCTGGACAACGACATCAGCCTGGTCCGGGTCAGCGACATGCAGAGCCTGGCCAGCGCCGTGGGAGATGAGGTCGGCCGCGGCCTCAAGGGCGCCAAGTGTCTGCTCATTACGGTACGCTGGGTTCTATGAGCGGCTGTAACTTTTAGAGTTTGTTATGAAAGTAGAGCTACAGTTTTCCTTGTATAGTCGATCTGGCCATCTTAGGGAAAGATGCTCGTTGGGCTGCAACATATTTGGGCGTTTACTGGTTCTAACCTGACAATATGTCTGAATATAAGATGGTTGTTGTTAACTAGCTCATCCTTTATTCCAATTATAAACAATTCATTATAAACAATTCAAAAAATTAGCACCTAGTTTATGGGCACCAGTAAAGGTGCGGCTGGCGGAAATGCCTAGCAGGAAATAACATCTCCCTATAACAATATATATATATAACTCCTGTCAATACAGTTTTTTTGTTGTTGGACTGCATAGAATAGTCCCTTTCCAGATCTGTACCATTATACCATGTAGTATGTTTTTCTTCTGCTTAAATCTCAGCTATACGTTATCCTATGCTGCTACTGGAGTTGTGTCTGATCGGTTCCCCTAAATCCTTTCTCTGCAGAACCCAACCGAGGAATCTTGGGTGGATCCGGCCTTGGAGAAGCTGCACCTGTTCTGTCAGGAGAGCCAGGCCCAGAACGACTGGCTTCCCGAGGTGGTCCTGTCTGAGCGTTGAACGACTGCCTTCAACATCTTGTTGAACGTCAAATCCTTCATTTCATCCTCCTGAACCAGGAGGATTACCTAACCTACCGGTTTCTGGAAGCTTACCAGGAACCCATGGTTCTATAGCACCGGGCCGGGCCCCAGAGGAGGCCCATAAGTCCCTGGTGATGGTCGCGTCT
>OMKY01022910.1:1514-14984 GCA_900302395.1 Bregmaceros cantori
AAGTATGAATTATATGCACCAGCATATATACAGATGCACACACACACACACAAATACACACACACACACATGTAAGGTCCACCGATATTTGTCAGTGCAGCACACTATTTATAACTCTTTCAGTGCCAGATATACGTCCACATAATTATCGGAACAGCAAAAATAACAATTTCCCACAATAGTAGAGATGAACATCTTCATATATAGTATATAGTGGAGCTAATTATATACAGTATATCATTTGTACAGAATAGTTAGTGGACAAAACATCAGCACAAATATATTGAAAAATGATTGGCACTCAAAGAGTTTCGTAGACCTCAAGACTTTTTTTTCCAAGTCTGCTATGTTCAACTAGTCATGTTGGGGCATGACTAGTTCAACTTGAACTACTAGTCACTGTCACTTTATAACAAAGGTCATAAAATAGCGATGCTACATGCACATAGGGCTGGGCCATCTTGCCAAAAATGTAATTACAATATACTTTTTCATATTGTTCGATATCGATTAGATAATAGACATATATTTTAAGGATTCACTTTTTAAATTCTGTTCACAGTATTTTTGTTTTTCTTTATTTTTTTTTAATTAGTACAGGGGTTACCAGATGTTTCTGAAAAGTATAATTGTGTACATTTAGTTCTTCCAAAGACATGTGTTGTTGAGAAAAATTAGATAAATACTTAGCTAGCTGTTGCCCATATATGGCTTTAATAAAGGCTGCAGTCTGCAGACAGAAGCTGCCTTCTGCTGTGGTTGCACTGAGGAGAGGAGTGACTTTTCATTGAACTTGAACTTCCAGGTCATAATTTTATCATCGACGAGGTTTATCGTGCTTTGATATTATATCAAATTATCGCCCACCCCTATGTGCACTAGGGCTGCAACTAACGCTTATTTTAATGATCGATTAGTTGTCGATTATTTAAACGATTAGTCGATTGATCGGTTTGATGTTTTTTCTTTTAGAAAATCCCCAAAATGTTAACGCTGACCAACAATTGCAAGAGATGAATCTTGTTGACTTCAAATCTAGTCAAACTTGGTTCTTCTTAACCAACAAATGTACATGTTACTTTCTCATAGACAAAAACGTAATACAACTTATATCGAAATATTTAGATTTTTTTTAAATTACATTTTTATTATATGTTATGTTTTTTTCACCTTTTTCCATCAGTTATGACCATTTAATATTTCATATTTTCAAATATGATGTATTAATATCAAATTTCCTTGGGGAAATGACAATGATTCAATTTCTTGGCGATTATCGATTATTACATTCGTTGCCGATTCATTCTATAATCGATTAGTCATTGATTAATCGACTAATCGTTGCAGCCCTAATGTGCACATTTCATCTTGTGCAAGTTACGTACTTTCTTTAGAAAGTTATTTTTTGGACGCAACCGCCATTTTTCATGAGTTACGTAATTCATAAGTGTCTACTGTGCAAACTTTCAAACTTCCCGAGCTCAGGTGTGAACATGTGACGATTTGACTGCATGATAGGAGGCGTAAAAGGTGTACGGTGTCTACCGTGTGTGCTGCTGCAGGTTGGACAGTTGGCTGAACGACTTCTCGCAGTGGGAGCAGCGGTAAGGTTTGGTGCCCAGATGGATCCTAAGGTCCACAGAGCCATAGTTACAAATCGCTGTATTTTCTACGCTGAAAATTTCTGATGCAACAATACCGACATTTTGCGCCACAATTGCCAAAACAGGTCAATATCAACACTAAATATATTTCATTTAGTTACAAATACAAAAAAAAACTAGCGTCTTGGCCAGGGGCAGTGACTGGAGCAGGTTAACTAGAACATGTTTTTGGTGGTGGGGGAAGTCGGAGTGACCGCAGGAAACGCATGCAGACACTGGGAGAACATGTAAATTACATACAGAAAGGACCTGGTCAGTGTTAACCACTGCACCACCGTGCTGCGGCAATCATCTTGCACCAATACCAATTTTTGGGTGCCAATAAAGTCACTGATAGCAATAGGGATTGATCAATACTGCACTGCAATACTTATCGGTATCTATGCATAACTATTCAAAATATATGTCTTCTAAGACGCACATTCTTAACCGGGGGTTCAAGGAATCCTAGGGTCCTGCAGGGACACCCCAGGGAGTCTGCAGAGAAATTACAGTTTTAAACCGGGGGTCCACAAAAAGTCTGAATGTCCACAAAAGGTCTGAATGTGTTGATATATGCATTTACGATACACGGTACAGCCATCCAACACCTGGGTGCAGTAACTGAAGTTTGCAAAAAATGAAGCAACATGGCAGAGTTTCATTGTTAACTAGGAAGGGAAACGAACACATTTCTTCCAGCAGTAGTACACTGCATTTCTTCCACAGTGTTCTAACTTTTACTGCCATATTATTGATTTCCATATTCAAAGGATTGGCTCTGTGTCTTAGTTACTTTGAGCCAGGAAAAGAGATCCTTGGGGTGAAAAAGGTTAAGAGTGTGTCCTTTTCTAAGACACAATTATTCCTTGCACCTGTATGTTTACAATTGAGCTTATTCTGTTATCTTCAGTTATGTACACTCTAATTTGAGTTCAAGAAGTTGCAAATTTCTCCAAGCTCAGATGTAAACACACAGAAACCTCCTGCACCCAAGATGTGTTGCTCACTGATTGGCTTAAGTGATATGCTGATTGTAATTACTGAAATTACTGGACTGAAATGTCTTTGGTAAATCCATTAAGGGCAGGTAGCTTTCAGCCCAAAAGAGACAATGTTAGCAATTCCATTATAAACATTTTCAGTGTAAATCTAATCTTCCAAGGACCAACCAATATCCTCTACAAATTATTTTAGAAACACAAGAGCTTTCTTCTTTCTAACAGCTTAAAAAGATGATCTCTAATTTCTAACAGCTAATAATATAAAAAAGAGGATCTCTGCTTTCTAACAGTTTATAACATAAAGGAGAGGATCACTAATTTCTAACAGTTTTATGAGTTTATGATATAAAAAAAGAATATATCTGCTTTTTAACAGCTCATAATATAAAGAAGATGATCTCTACTTTTCTAACAGCGTATAATATAATGAAGAGGATCTCCAATTGCTAACTGTTTATAATATAAAAAAGACGATCTCTAATTTCTAACAGTTTGTAATATAAAGAACATGATCTCTACTTTCTAGAGTAAAAAGGAGAATCTCTGCTCTCTAGTTGCTTATTATGATCTCTATTTTCTAACAGCTTAATGAGTTGAATATAATCTAATATAATATAAGAAATGAGGGTATCTGCTTTTTAACAGTTTATAACATGAAGGAGAGTATCTCTACTTTCTATTTTCTTTCTATATACTTTATTATAATAACTGGATCCTTAATTAAATATCACCAATAATTCCAATAATGTTAATAATACTACTACTAATAATAATAATTATAGTAATTGGAATAATTGAGTGAGTAATTCATAATAACAGCAATAATGATGATACTACTACTATTATGACGGTTATAGATCATACTAATACTAAAAATGATAATAATGCCAATAGTAATAATGCTAATGGTAAAAATAATAATAATAATACGTACTACTAATAATACTAATAATAATAATAATAATCCTAAAATAAATACAATAATAATAATAATATTTTTTTACATTTATTTTATTATTATTATTATTATTATTATTATTATTATTATTATTATTAATAATAATAATAATAATGGATGGGTAATTAACTCTTTCAGCGCTGACCATTTTAACACTAAAAAAAGTGTGCTTATGTTTGAATGCCCGACACCTAATCTCTATAAATAATATCTGAACACTTAAATCTTCATATCTGCATTCTAGGAAAAATTGTGATTCAAAATATCTTCATTCTAAAGATATATCCTTTGGTGTCTTTGCCAGTATCTAGGTGTTGTCTGTGGAAGTCTGCGGCGCTGAAAGGGTTAATAATAATAATAATTAATAATAGGTAATGGCAGGATAGAAGTAAATTGTCTGACAGCCTTAATGATGGGAGCGTAAAAGGTGTGCGGTGTCTACCGTGTGTGCTGCTGCAGGTTGGACAGTTGGCTGAACGACTTCTCACAGTAGGAGCAGCGGTAAGGTTTGGTGCCCAGATGGATCCTAAGGCCCAAATTGCCATAGTTACAAATAGATTTAATATCTTTGTCCAAAATATATTGTCATTTTGTCATGCTATTGACTAGCATGTTTGCTTGTGCACCAGCTTAAACATACACTGCTCTTATGAGCAGCGTATGTCACGCTAAACACCTTCAAATGATCAGAGCGATGTAGGCGTAACATCCAACCAGCAACTTCATATCCTAAGAAATTGTTTTAAATATGATCTGTCCGGGGTCCTGAAAATTCTTCTACTTCTTGTATTAGTAATGGTTACGTGATCTCTTGAACTTGCTTGTGTTTGTTCCGTTGTGTTCAATAAATGGGAAATGATTAATACTTCACTCTGATTGGTCAAAGGTGTTCAGTGCGAGCTATGGCATATTGGTATCAGTGCAACCTACTTCTCTCTGATTGGAGAGAATCTCTTCGACAATATCTCGTGTCTGTAGCCTAGCTATGGCTGCGGTAACCAGGTTAACTACTAGGGCTGCAACTAATGATTATTTTAATAATCGATTAGTTGGCGATTATTTAAACGATTAGTTGATTAATCGGTTCAATGTTTTTTCTTTTAGAAAATTGCCAAAATGTTAGTGCTGACCAACAATTGCAAGAGATTAATCTTGTAAACTTAAAATCTAGTCAAACTTGGTTCTTCTTAACCAACAAATGTACAAGTTACGTTCTCTAAGACAAACATATTACAATTTATATCGTAATATTCCCTTTTTTTTAAATCATATTTGATGTTTTTCTTATTTTTCAGCTTTTTTTTTCATCTGTTATGACCATTTAATATTTCATACTTTTAAATATGATGTTACATCATGTTAGTCCATGATGTACCTGGACCAATTGGAGTAATGTCAGCAGAAAACTAGCGAAATGACAATGATTCAATTTCTTGGCGATTACGATTATTACATTAGTTGCCGATTAATTCTATAATCGATTAATAATCGATTAATCGACTAATTGTTGCAGCCCCACTAGCTACTGACCACTTCCGTGTGTGAGACAATAACTGACTTTACAATTTATCTGTATTCTCACCATGACGAGGGCTTGAATGAAACATGCTCTATCAAAAGTACTCAAATCAAGGGTATTATCATCATCTTTATTAATATTATATTACTTGGAGATGCACTTTATTGTTTTTTACTGATATCTGATATCCCAATATTGCATAACCCCTAATTCCTGGAAACTAATTCAAATGAATATCATAGTTTAATTTATATTTCATGTCAAGAATTGATAATATTGACCTGATAAAAAAGTATACTCCTATGTTCACCCCCATGTGGCCATTAAATGCATTGTAGCAAAAAATGAAAGTGTCTAGATACCAAACAGATATTGGATAATGAATTGAGAGGAGTATCTGGATAACGATACTACTGTAATCAACAAGTCTTTTAATGTATCAGAGGATTATATGATTATAAAGAATGTATGGTGGAAAACCATTACTATGGTTTTAAATTTGGAAGCTTGAACCTTCAAACATGGTAGTAAGGCTAACTGAATACTGAAGGATTGCCAAGAGCACTGTGTCGATTTGATTGAAAATTACCATGTAACACAGCGCACCTAATCTTAATATGACGTCACTAAAATCCGCAGCTGTCACGCCTATCCTCAAAAAACCTGGCTCAGACTGACTTCAATAATCTACGCCCAATCTCCAGCCTACTAGATTCTCGAGAAAAAAAACAGTGGCCGTACAGCGTCACTCACACCTTCATGACAATAACCTCTACACAGTAAATGTTGCCGTGTTAAATCAACACTTAAAGAGTCAAATGTAACACTGTGTCTGAGAGTATTTGGTCCTTATCAGATTTTGTGTTAAATTAACTATTTCCATAGTGTTTAACTGCTCTTAAAATGAACTTGAAATTGAGTAAAAAATGAACACCGGCTAACACTGTACAGCACCACCAGCACGTCCGTGAAGGAACGGGCGGACGAATGCCGCGAGGGCCTGCGACACGGCGAGTCGGCAGCGCTACTGCAACCCAAACCCCTGGGGTCCGAGCCGAACCTCGGTCCGCGCCAAGGGTCGGGTGCCGAATGAGTCAGGATGCAATGAAAATGGCGGTCTTTAAAGTTTGAGAGAGGACGAGGTTGGTGGGTTTGGGCAGGGCTTTGTAGAGTCTAATTGACACGGTGCCTTGTAACTCTACAAATTAACACCAACACTAGTAAATATTCAACTCTCTCCGTTGTTGTAATAACTCTGAAAGAGTCAATGAACTTTGACACTGCATATTTAACACTGCTAAATGTACTGTGTATGAACAGTTTAAACCTCACCACAGCACAGAAACACCCTCCGAGAAATATCCAATGACCTGCTGTTGACCAATAGATTATCACACATTGGTATCACAGGCACTCCCTAGACTGGTTTATATCGTATCTCTCTGGCCGCACTCATTTGTGCAATTGAAGACATTCACATCCCAACACTCCCCCTCTGGTGTCCCTCAAGGCTATGCAATTGGTCCGATCCTGTTCATCATCTACCTCCTCCCCCTTGGACAGATTTTCCAGAAGTACAACATAAATTTTAACTGCTACACAGACGACACCCAACTTTACATTTCCTCAAACCCCAACTCCATAATTAATCCTTAATGGTGTTACAATGAGCTGTATGACACCAAACAGCGCCAAAACAACAACTTTAAATGTATGTTCATGCTAGGCTCAATGTATATACAAAAAGTTGATAAACCCATCATGCTATTTATTTATTTAGAATACTCGAGCAATCCCAAACAATAAATAATGTGCACATTCACACGCCAATGGTGCCGGCTATGAAAGGCACTCAACCACGACCCATTGAGGGCAATTTGGGGTGCAGCGTCTTAAGCTGAGCGTACACCTACCACAGACGTACACTTGCACAGAAAATGTCATCATTGAACACATGAGACAGTAACTCCCATCCAGTGGTTTCACGACTTCCATGATTTCATATTCATCTGAAAACGATGTGCAGAGTACTTGCTCTGTGGCACAGCCAGTTAGACCGCGGCATCCAGCTCTAGATCAGTTAACAGCACACAAAGTTAGCTTCCCGCACCGACTGCAGGTGTGCCTCCCGCACTCTCTCATCTCTAACCTCTAACACAGTCAATTAAATGGGAAAATGGTGCATGCCCTAAAGAAAACAATTAAATAAATAATAATAAATACATAAATAGATATGTGTGTGTGTGTGTGTGTGGCAGGCGGATAGTGCCACAACACTTCACGCACGTTACGAGCAGTCATGCACAACAAACGCTATACGCCCGCTTGATGCCTCCATTCATTCCAATGGAGCAATAGGCGTCGAGTAGGCGGGCTATACGCCTAGGGTCACGGCGGCGGCGGCCGCGTCCTCTGTGCAAAGCGAGCACACACACATACGCCTGACGCGTGGAATTATTGTTTTATTTAATATTTTTTCAAATGCAAATCTAATATTGCCTCTCGTATGGCCATTGGAGTCTTCAACTGTGCATATAATTATTTAAATATTTGTACATTTTTTTTATTCAATTAATCTTCGTATTAATAGAAATCAATGTATTTACTTAATATATTTACTATCTTATTAGTCGATCTTTTTTAATTTACCGACACTAGTGATTAACTAGCTTTACTGACATTGCCTTCTTCCGACACAAACTATCAATTTAAGTGACTTGACTCTACTTCAACTTGTGTCGTGGCTGAGTGGTCTACGACATTGCCTTTCAAACAGCGGAACTGAGTTCGAATCCGAGCAGAGGTAGTACATTTTAAAAGAACAAATAATTATATAACTATTATTATTATTATTATATACACATCAGTCTGCTTGTCAGTCTATCTACACTTTTCTTTCTTTTTATTCATCTGTCTACTTTGGTATGAGAAGAAAGATGGTCTTTATAGACAGGTGATGTGGTGGTGCCTTGGTATATCCGTTGCCCTTCACCCCAATGGTTTTGAGTTTAAATCCCATGAGGTACCATGATTTCAGAGATTTTCTTTTTTTTTTGTCATCGTATTAATAAAAATCGATGTATTTACTTAATATATTTACTATCTTATTAGTCCATCTGTTGTGTACACCGCCGCTTTTAGCGGCGCTTCCGAAAGCTTGCGGTAGAGGGCGTTATGCCCTTAAGGCACTGGGTGCTCTGCTTTCGGTGGGGGTTGAGCGACGAAGAAGAGTATGGCTAACTGGCTAACTGCTAACACCTGTGGCTCACTCTATTTTAGCAGCAGGCGCCGTTCGTTCTGCCTGCTGGCATTATTCTTGGATACCGAGAGGCTGAGTATCTTTTGACTTCCGCCTCTACCCATGCGGTTATGGGTTTCGGCCGGCAGTTGGGAGTCTATGTGTAAACACGATCGTTTACTCCCGTCTGTTGTGCGTAGCTCTCTCTCTAGCAGCAAACTTGTAACATGCGACTCAAAGACATTCTGTAGTCCCTTCTCTGGGGCCGGTTAGCAATGATTACCACACTCGGCGAGTCGTGGTCATCTCGAGCCACGGATACACTCGTACGAATCCCCTTCTGTGTATATGATGCTAACTGGTTCCCCACACAGTCGCATTTACGGTTTGTCTGTCTTTAGCTGAATTGTTTTCGTGAGTCCAGTCTTTGCTCACGTTATTTCGCCCAGTATCTCTGGCATACTGTGGGAGTTCCACAACACTCTCTTTGGGCTTAATGCCTAGTAGGCATTGTATCCAGTAACACCAAGCACGCACCTTTAACATGCACCCACACATCCAAACTCCTTTATTGCATGTTCGATGGTAGTTGGGAACAACTACCAGCGGAACTCATAACACAATCTTTTCATTTACCGACACTAGTGATTAACTGGCTTTACTGACATCGCCTTCTTCCGACACAAACTATCAACTGGTGATATATCAACTGGTCAACTATATCAATGTAAGTGACTTGACTCCATTTCAACTTGTGTCGTGGCCGAGTGGTCTACAATATCGCCTTTTAAACAGCGGAACTGAGTTTGAATCCGAGCAGAGGTAGTACATTTTAAAAGAACAAATAATTATATAACTATTAGTATTAGTATTAGTAGTAGTAGTAGTAATCTAAGTACTAAGCCGAAATATACACACACACGCATATACGCTGAGTTACGTTAGAAGCTGTGGTGGCACGATTGGCTATGGCAGGAGGATAGTGCCACAAAAGATCATACACGTAGACACGTGTGTGTCTAAGCCGCCAATAGGTGTTCTTTTGACCACAAGATTAATGGGAATGGCTATCGTGGACACATTGTAAACTATAAAGTTATTGCCAAGTATTAAAATATTATGTAATTATATAAATGATTATTATACAGCTATTATTATTAAAGTAACAATAATAATAATAATAATAATAATAATAATAATAATAATAATAATAATAATTATTATTATTATTATTATTATTATTATTATTATTATTATTATTATATACATCAGTCTGCATGTCAGTCTATCTACATTTTTTTTATTCATCTGTCTGCTTTGGTATAAGAAGAAAGATGGTCTTTATAGACAGTTGATGTGGTGCATTGGTGTAACCGTTGCCCTTCACCTCAATGGTTTTGAGTTCAAATCCCATGAGGTACCATGATTTCAGAAGTTTTCTTTTTTTTTTTAACTATTACTTATAATATGTTTCTTTTAATGTAATGTAATGAATAATTAATGTTGTATTTTGAAAATGTATGCACATTGTCCAATAGTATTAGAATTAGAGTATTGGAGTGTGTGGGGGAGTATTTGGTCTCTGCGAAGGAGGTTGCGTGTGTGTGTGTGGAGAAGTATATTACCTGTATGGAGGAGGTTACTGTGTGGAACATTCACCGGTGACAGATTTGACCGACGAATTTGGCCTCATTTTTGCCCACAATGATCAAACGCCCTCCCAGCCAGAGATTTTCAGGGGCTCTGGCTGGGTTTTGGCAAAAGTGCAATCTTCGCAGGATTTTTCTATTGGAATCCCTTCTTTGAACCCTGAGGGTGCTGAGCATGTATGTTTGTTGAGCATGTTTGCTTCCAGGTCAGACCCCCATGAACCATGGTTTTCACTGTGTTTTATCTGGTCAAATGACAAGACTGCAACACACAACTTTCAGGTTGTTGGAGGGAACCTCGTCGACATGAGGCCTGCCAGAAATGAAGACAGCAGCTATCTGCTGTTCCCGTGTAGTAACGCAGTAAGTTCATAACTCAGCAAAGAGTGGTTGGAGAGGTGTTAGACAGCTATCCCCTGCTTCAGCTTTTTGAGGTCAACTAGACTGACACCAGGTTAGGTCACCTGGATAGCACCAACCTGGATCGCAACAACATCAATTGCAGGTCAATCCCCTGCGGTTCTCACACCCGTGGAGAGATTGTGCTTGGACTCATGGCTACGTCACGGCAGGGTCATATTTGCAAAAAGAGCAAGCACAACTTGCGAGTGGAATATCCTATTCATTACCTGCTCCAAGCAGGTTATGTTTTCAGTCACATTGGTTTGTTGGTCTGTCGACAGGAAAAAGTTATGCACGGATCTGGATGAAATGTTGTAGCGCTGTTGGAAAGGCCACATGATAGAAGCGATTTTGGTGCATTTCTGTAGCCTATAAAGTCACATAATAGCGTCTACATGTTTTGGCATCAGTGACCACAGTTTTGCATTCTCTGAGTACGTTTTCAAATACAAAAATAATAATGCCTCTCGCATGGACATTGGAGTCTTCAACAGGCTATAACTGTGCATATATATTTGGATTAAACTAATAGTATTAATTAAAAACTACTACTACTATTATTTATAGACAATTGCTTGTCATATGTATTTCTTTTTATTCATCTGTCTGCCAATCCAACTAGCTCTCTATCTTTTCTAGGGTTCTTTATTAAAATAAGTCAAGTGTTACATAAGTAGTGCATGTGGCACAGTGGGATAGTAAATTGACATAAACACCTTGAGTTCAAGATCTTGAGTTCAAGTCCGATGTGTAATACTTTTTGGAGAGGCTTTTTTTTTCAAATATCACTGATATGATATGTTGTATTCCTTTTGATGTGCACATCAGTTTGACTGTATGTTTACATATGTTTTTGTACAACTAATTGTGTTTTTTGCATTCTACTCAATGTTGTAAAGTTAGTAAAATGAAGACAGTAATTGAGACAGAACCAACGCATCGTCCACGAATCGCACATCCATACCAAGAATGCTTCACTTCATGCATACACTTCATCATCACTGTTTTTACACTGCCAGTGCGAGGTAAGGAACTCTCCTAACTCTTCCATAATCCTTAAACATACTTGTATGAAACACATCAAAAGACACCAAATGTGTAATATGTTAATATCACAATCGTATTTACACAGATGCACATGATATGTTCGATGTTTGATGTTAGTAATTCATTAGCCAACAATGTAGGCTAGTCGGCCAGCACATTGTGAATTAGCTTGTGTATAGTCTACCTTCTCTTTGCAACGTAGAGAAGTGTATCTATTTTCAAGTTTTGTTTGTTTGCGTACCCCCGAGTGGGTGTTTAATAACGTCCTGTGGAAACCTCCGTGTCGACTGTGAAGTGTTTTCTAGCAGCTAATGTATTGATAACATGCCATAAATTCAAATTAATTTAAAACTGCATTCTGGGTGTCTTGTGATTGCTTTACAATATTTGTATTTGGCATTTTAGGTCCTCCCAAAACTCAGTTCGGGTGAAAATGCTCCCCCCATGGAAGATGCGTGTATGAGTGTGTTTGCGTTACACGCCCATGAAAACAATTTGAACATTTGGTACGGCGATCCACTGCGGATGCCAAAATCAAATTTCGTCAGAGCTCATAGGGTAGAGCCAGGAGTGGGCCTCCTCTGGCCATATGATTTGATTCCATTATTTATTTATTTATTTATTTATTTATTTTAATCTATTTTTATTTATCCCCAAATGTGGCTATTACATATATTTTTTTCTACCCTTATAAAATAGTTTTAATTTTTTATATGCAAAATATAATATCTTTGACAATTTCATACACACAGGATGTCACCCCACATTTGAGCAATGTAAAATAATAATATTTAGAAAAGAAAAAATGTTTCATTTTTATTTTTCTGTCCAGTGGACCTGCGACCAGCCGGCAGCTTCTTGAGTGTGCCGCCGTCTCGCATTCTCCCCCGACGGAACACCGCCTTCCATGTGTGGCCGACCTCTCGCTCACCACAGGGCAGTAAGAACCTCTATTCTCTCTCAACTTCTTTCCGAGTCGGAGCATCCCAGGTGACACAACCACACCATTAGCCACTACATAATTAAGCAGAAGAATTCCCGAAAAGCCTGTTTAGTCCGAATTATATTGTCAAGCTTTTCGTACTCTAGACTTGTTCACATTTTGACGCCTGGTATTTTGACACCCATTGAGCCTGCGGCTTGACTGTAAATGCGTGTCTTCATCTTGTTCAGGAAAGATAACGCTTGTTCATGTGTGCTTTTTTGATGCTCAATTTTACGTACGTTTTACTAATAAAGTATGGTTGAAAATATATAATAATAATGATAATGATGATGATGACAATAATAATGTAATGATTTGTAATGTCACTATGTAACTCAAAACGTCCCCACACATTTCTGGAGTCTAAAAGGGTGCACTCCACTCCACGACTCCACACGTGCCTGCTTGCAGGCACGTGTGTGGTTACACTGGTCACACTGGTGACATTGAATCAGAATTTTTACACTGGTCCGGCCATCATTATTAGTCATTTTCTCATGTTTTAATCCTATACATTCACAAAATATGTTCTCTCTTTGTGTTTAACATGCCTATGCATTTTTCCAGGGCTTTGGATCAAGCCCAGGAGGCGGTGGGTGACGTTATCTCCCGGAGCCGCGTTTTGGAGATCTACGGAGGAATGCTATCTCTGAGGACGGGTACGTAATCCCCGGGGCGGAGCAGATTGTTTTTGGTTGCGTTTGTTGTCCCCTGGATAACTGAAAAAGTTGAGCACGGATCTGGATGAAATTGTGCAGAGTTGTTGGAAATGACGAAAGAAAGAAGTGATGAATTTTGATCCATTTCTGTAGCCTATAAGTAACATAATAGTCCTACTTCGTTATTATTAATGGGTGAACGATCCACGTTCTCGTAGTGACCTGGTTAGTGCACTGGGTGGTCAATGAGATGTTTCCATGTAAAAATCCAAGTGATTGGTAAGGTCCAACAGAGTCAGCTTCCTAACTATTTACAAACGGGACCGCGCATGTTTAACATGTCGTCTGAAGAGTGCAAAGCGCGAC
>OMKY01022973.1:1260-12613 GCA_900302395.1 Bregmaceros cantori
GTCCGGCTGTTACACACATAGACATAAATAAAGTCTCTCTCTCTCTCTCTCTCTCATATACACACGCACACACACACACACACATATATATATTTCTATATATATATATATATATATATATATATATAACTTCATTTCTCTCTGTCCTTGGCCACGAGCATGGTGTCACTCAGCCTGCAACTTGTCCACTCTTGGATGTTATCTTCGCTTCGCTTTCTCTGTCTTCCTCTCCTCCTTCCACCTGCCACTGTGCCTTGAATGATTGTTTTTGTGCTTTTGACTGTGGTTACTAGATCTTCATGGGGTCCAATGGCTTGTTTTATTCAGGCTTTCACTTCTTACTTAGCGATGTGTTCTCTATATGAGATGCCGAGGAGCCTGTGGAAACATCTCATTTCTGTGGTCTGTGGAGAACAGACCTAACTTGTATGCATTTAAGTAAACTAAAGTCAATTTAAGGTTGTCAGTGTGAAAACTCCTTTAACGGAGTTATGAGGACGCCTCTTACACCGCCAGGGGGGGATGATCTGCCCCTGTGTGTGCACACTTGAATGCATTTCTTTGGCTCTTAAACATTTTACCAGTGGACCTATAGCTCCACAGACGTCGTCTGCGTGCTCGGGCCTTTAATTCAAGACAGGCACACTCACACATACACACACACGGTTCGTGTCCCCCCCTGTCCTTCACCATGGGGGCCCTGCTTCACCTTACGTGACACATGCGGAGGGAGAAACACACAGGCACACACACACACACGGGGGCAGACACGCACACACTCGGGGGGAGAAACCACATGTTGCTGTAAAACGAGTGCTGTGGAGGTCGGGGCTCCCAAGGTGAAATGCCCCGCCGAGATCAAGTAGTCTGTGGTCTGGGTCAGTGTCCACTGCAACGCTTCAGTGTACACATCACATACAGAATGACACGCACGCACATACACAGATAAACGTGTGCATGTGTCCACTGCAACGCTTCAATGTACACATACACACTCACACACACATTGTCCATGCCCTCTCGTTCCCTTTTGATTTCGCATTATCTGCTGCCATTATTTGCTACCATTATTTGTTACCATTATCTGCTACCATTATATGCTACCATTATTTGCTACCATGATTTGCTGCCATTATTTGTTACCATTATCTGCTACCTTTATTTGCTACCATTATTTGCTACCATGATTTGCTGCCATTATCTGCTACCTTTATTTGCTACCATCATCTGCTGCCATTATTTGTTACCATTATCTGCTACCATTATTTGCTACCATTATTTGCTCCAATTTGTAGCTGCTAGGCTATCCAGGGTGGGACGGGTCAGAGGTTATTCAGGGTGGGAGGGGTCAGAGGCTATCCAGGGTGGGAGGGGTCAGAGGCTATCCAAATTGAAAACATTACTTATTTTACTCCTACGTATAATCCTTAGATGAATTACATACCAATACTTTGCCAAATATGTTTTTTACAATTTATCCGTCGTACGTGAAACCTGAGCGCAGGATGCGGTAGTCTTGCTGGCATGCACACACAATGACACACACACAATACATTACACAGACGCACACAGACACACACAGGTAGAGTATGTATACCCATTCTCTTCCACCATCCATCTCCCTCTGTCACTTCCAATCTGTTTATACTTCTATCAGCCATGCTTTGTTTTGTTTTGGCCAATAGACAAACACACTCACAACACACACACATACACACACACTCACAATACACACACAAAACAACTCAGACACAACACACACAGACACACACATAACACACACAAAACAACACAGGCACACACAACACACACACAAAACAACACAACACAACAATTTCCCTTTAATTACAGATAGCGCCATGCTAGTGAAGGTGTTCCCAGAAGAATCGTGAGATCATCGCAGCTCTGTTCTAATTGGCTAACGACAAGAGATAGTCGTGCAGTCGTTGCCGGTCGCTTGCAACATACGTGTGTGTGTGTGTGCACCTGTTGTGCGCCCTGCCATGTTTGTAGTTTAGGTCATCAATTCTCTCAAGATCAAGAGATAATGAACAGGGTCAACAAAAAGAAAAAGAGCACTAGTTATAAAGTGGCATTGGCATAGAATCAGCACATGTAACATGTCAACATATCAATCAGGCAACTGTGTTCAGTAGCATCACCGCGCGTGGGAAGAATGTATTTCTCAGTCTAAAGGTCTTAGTCCGCGAGGGTTCTGTAGAAGAAACTGTTTCTCAGTCTAGAGGTTTAGTATGCAGGGCACCCTGTCCGCGAAAAGATGCTGAATGGAGGATAGGGGGTCGTTGATGATGTTCTCACATTCCCTCTGCAGTGGTAGTCTGTCAGTTGTCGTGGCAGAACCGAACCAGACTGTGATTGAGGAGCAGAGGACAGACTGTATGATGTACAGAAGGTTTTCAGGATCAACTCGTGTGTGTTTGTGCGTGTTCAGCTGGACTCCAATGTTACCATCACGTGCGCAGACGGGAAGTGGAACAAGCAGGTGTCGTGCGAACCGGTGGACTGCGGCCTGCCTGACAAGTACCACGTTCACCCCGCCAACTTCGAGTTCCCCGAGGGCACCACGTACGGAAAGAAGAGCTTCTTCACCTGTAAAGAGCCCGCGCAGCTTGTAGGTCAGTCACACCCAGGAAGGGCAGAAAAAAACAAGAAAAAACACACACAAGAAAAAATACCCCGACATTCGTTCACTGTCATTCTGCTTCCACTACCTGCTGTGTCTTACTGGACAGGAGGAAGTAGGTGGATTGCCCTAATGTGGGACACCTAAGCTCCAGTGGCTCTGTCTCCTCCCTAAACTAATGAATGTCAGTGAAACTATGGGAAAAGCAAACTATGGTAATGTGTCTAACATTAACTTCAACTGGTCAACAATAAATTTCACTGTAGGGTGGATTGTCCGAATGTGGACCAATTCCTAATGTGGGAAACCTAAGTTCCAGTGGCTCTGGCTCCGCCCTAAACTAAGGAATGAACCTTAGTTATCGGACTGTCCCACATTAAGAAGCTGCAGAGAAGGACCCACATGAGGGCAATCCACCCTACTTTGTAGGAATGTTGCAGTTACTGATGCATACTGATTGTCCGCTCTGCAGGGAAACTGTTTTTCTGCAGCAGACAATAAGGCTGTTGCAAAGTGACATCATGGCTTGGCAGCGTCAGACATTTTAGTGGCATCACATACAGTGAAGTATATGTATAAGTACAGTTAAGTGGTATATACTACTTCATGTCCATTGTATAGGGCTAAATACAATGGTCATAGTTAGGCTGTCATCTGCTGGTGATTAGCATATTACCATCAATAAATTAGCCATACTTTTAAATGAACAATGTTATGCAAATATCGCTCTCTGCCTGTTGTGACCATGCCATGATACCACCATGAAGTTTAATGGTTACAAATTTGTAGGTATTTTTTCAATTAGGGCTTTTCCTCTCGTCCTCCATTGAAGGAGCTCTGTTAACAACTCTACTGTCCACAATGGATGGCTTAGAACAGGTCTAGCTCGGCAGAGGACATGGGCAATTAGGATTGGAAAGGTTGTTAGGTAAACTGCTGGTGTTTTTCTTTAACATTAACACTTTAACTTTAAAATCTAAAACCAAAATTACTTCTGTGAAGCTCCTCGAGGCGACCTTGGTTGCGTTTATTTTGCGCCATGCAAAAATCTGTTGAGTGAGTGTTTGCGTGTGTCTGTGCGTCTGCCTGGCATGTGGAAAGTCTAAAGTGCCTCCGTGTGTGTAGCGAGGACGTTGTGATCACCAGAGCTGTCTTCACTTGTCAATCTGCTGAGCGATGTCGGACGTCCTCTAGTCCTCAGCCAAGCCGTCCCGCTTCCCACCACAGCCAGCACTAACTCACAGCCTGCTCCAGCGAAATCCACATTGACACTTTTCTGTCCTTCAACTAGGTCTTAAAACTAAGCCTACGCTGTCGTCTCCCCGACGGCTAAATCAGAATCAGAATCACTTCCATTGCCAGGTCATGGATAAAACACCACTGGAAATTGACTTTGGGCATTTGGTTCACACCCCGGTACAGTAAATATAACATAGCAAAAATATTATATAATAACACTGTGAATATACCACACTAAAAGTGCGGCTGGGAAGGGACGATCCATAATCTCAACCCCAGAAGTAGCCGTCCGTTCAAAAGACCTTAACCACCATAACCATTAGCTCTCCGACGCTCACCGTTTTGGGTGTGTCTCCACCCACAGGCACCAACAACACCCTCACGTGCATGGAGGACGGCCTGTGGTCGTTTCCAGAGGCTCTGTGTGTGCTGCGCTGCCCCGCCCCGCCGCCTGTACCCAACGCCGTGCTGCAGACCAAGCGATGCAATGACACAGGGCTCAAGGTGGGCTCGCTGTGCAAATACAAGTGCAGACCCGGATACCACGTGGTCAACAAACCCAAACGGTACGGCTTTAAGGTTTTAATCTGATGTTTGCACAGATTATACTCATCTGATTACAAAAATTAGGGTTGGTTTCCCTAATGTGGGCCACTGTCTAATGTGGGACACCTAAGCTCCAGTGGCTCTGGCTCCTCCCTAAACTAGTGAATGTCCGTGAAACTATGGTAAAAGCAAGCTATGGTAATGTGTCTAACATTAAGTTCATACCTCACGTAAACTGCGGATACAAATACGTTTGGAGCGTTTCACACGCTCTCTCTGGCGATTGATTGACACGGATCTGGGGATGTGGGAACAGATGAAACAGAGCAATACTACAGGAAAAGGTGGGGGCAATATTATTTTTTTTTGCACAAAATGTCAACAAAGTCCCAAAATAACACAATAATAAGATGACAGATTTGCAGAGTTGTTGGGTAATTATCCGTACATTTATGATGCGTCGAGTCCATCATAAATGTACAGTTTTCATCAGAGGCTCTGGGAATGTTCGGTGATGCTGTGAAATATGTGTGTGTCCACAGCAAAAGTATCAACACAATTATTTATTTTGCGCGGGTGGCAATTCTGCCTCCTAGAGGACACATTGTTATTGTACACTTTAATATAGAAGACACGTGGAGGTATGAAGGTGGCAACGCATAGAATGTACGGATGGATTACGCACCTAATCCGCCACATGTAGGGTATGAATTGGCCTTAAAGGGGAGGGGACATGAAAACCATGTGATGTATTTTAATTGTGCCTCTGATTAATTTTGGCCATGAAAATATCTAGTCGGGCCGTTTCCTGGTTGACCGTGTAACTATTGACTCATTGAATACCAGCCCTTTTTTTGGAATCATGCCCAAAACTCCCAGACATTTTGACCATTTTTGATGTTTTTTGTAGGGGCACGGCATATTATCTGACAGCGCAACTTAAAACATGCAATGGCTCGTTTGAAAGGCCAGACTGTAAGTCTGTAAGTCGCCGAAAAGTGTGTCTCTAGGTTTCTCCATCACCTCGCAATCTTGCGCTAAACCAAGGCAGGTGCCCACAAAAATCGCCTAGTTTCACGTTGAAGAGGAGATGTCGCGCCACCCTGTCGCGCTTCATACTTCTCTCTCTCTCTCTTTCTCTCTCCGCTTCCCTCTCTCTCTCTCTCCATCCCTCTCTCCCCTTCCCTCTCCGCTTCCCTCTCTCTCTCTCCCCACCTTCCTCTCTCTCTGCCCTCCCCCTCTCTCCTCCCCTCTCTCCCTTCCTCCCTCCATCCCTCCCTCCCCTTCCCTCTCTCTCTCTCCCCTCTCCTCTCTCTCCCCTCTCGCTCTCTCTCTCTCTCTCCCTCCCTTCCCCTTCCCTTCCCATACTGTCAAGAGTATGTGCGTTACACGCTATGAAATAGATTCGAACGTTTTAATGCACTGTGATGACTTCAGCGAGCGGCGGGTGTTTGTAACGCTGCCCCTGTCGGGGTGAGCGCAAGGGAGAGAGAGTGGGGAGTGGCGGCAGCATCCACTCTCCTGCACTCCCCACTCTCTCTCGCTCTCAGCACGCTCGGTGGAGCACCGGAGGAGCCCTGGGGTGAGCTCCAGGAAGTCCGGCCGGCCGTAGGGGAACCGCGGCGGGAGAGACAGGCGCCGTCGCCGCCGCTGCCCGGAGCCACCTCCGTTTGCCCGGTGGCTGCCGCCCCCCGCGCCCCCATCGTGGTGGTGATGGTGGTGATGCGGCACCACTCCGCCCACCGGGGACGACGCGGCGCCTCCGCTGATCATCTGGAGAATGAACCAGAGCGATGTACTCTCTCTCTTATATTAGACCCCACATACTCCAGGCATTTTATATGTAGGCTTTTTTCATGATATCTTCGCTCTAATTAATTCTCCACCATGATCAGCAAAGTCAAAAATGCTGTGACGTCCCACCACAACCACAACTCGGGAAACGGCAGCCACCTAGCGAACGGAGGCTAGGCTCTGAACAGCAGCAGCAACAACAACCGCCGCGGCCCCCCCCACGGCCGACCAGACCCCCCTGGAGCCGCGCCAGCACTCCACCGAGCACGCGTCCTGAATGAGTATCATTTACCATATGGTGGTGAGGGTTTCAGCAGCAGTACATTTGTATGAAAATGATTTCACGCACGGCCGTTTCCAGGGCGTCTTTCCCCGTCTCTCGGCGGGTGAAATAAACACACGCGCACACACATGCTAGCACACACGTGCATGCGTCCTTAGAAAAAGACAAAAGGGAACGTAGCAACTATCGCGTCAACTGCGGTCTCACGTGAACCGTCACTCAGTGGTGCCGTTAGATCGGATAGCTATGATGCCTAAATGCTCTGTGATGTGGTGTGTGATTGCGGGCGGCAGTGGTGGTGGTGGAGCAGCGGCGGAGGAGCAGTTCGCGGACAACACATCCAAGCATCTTCTTCGACATTTAATAATTGCAGTTATAATGTAATAAATTTGATTATTTTGTTAATTTATTTTTATTGGCGTTAGCCACAAACTTGGCTATTACAAATTGTTGGGAGATATTTTGACCTTCTAATATCTTGTTTTATTTTTTTATACGCGAAAAATCACATTATGACAATTTCATACACAGTGGTGTCCCCTCCCCTTTAAGGCAACTGACTGTCCCACATTAGGAAGCTGTAAAAAATGTTTCATCATCATCATCATTACTCCCATAGTCTGGCTGACCGTTGGGGCACCACTGAAGACTTTCTCCATCTCTTTCAGTCCTCGGCCACTCGCATGTTGTCACTCAGCTTTCATCTTGTCCACTGTTGGATGTTATCTTCCCATCACTTTCTCTGTCTTCCTCTCCTCCAGACGAGCCTTTAAGCGTCAATGCACCGAGGACGGTCGTTGGGTGGAGGGGGCCTGCGAGCCTGTGACGTGCGAGCCGCCGGCGCCCGTCTTCCACGGCGCCTACCACTGCACCGACGGCTTCCGCTTCGACAGCGTCTGCCGCCTCAACTGCTCGGTGGATGCCGAGGCCACCGCCTCTCGGGTGGTCCCGGCTGGGTACAGCCACCACCGGCCCAGCACGGGACGCTCCGGGCATACGGTGAGGCTGCTGCACGCTCCCTGCAAGCAGGTCTGTCTTTCTCCCTCTTCTTCTTATCGCTTTCCTTCCCCATCGCTTCGCTATGCCCGTCCACCTGCTGCTGACATCCACATGCTACCAACCATGAAGCATTATTAACGCCAGCCACAGCCATCGCTGAGCATCATGAGACCAAGCAAGTTTTCCTGAGCCAAGACTGGGGTCCCAGCATGGATTGCATTAGGGGCGTAAAACACCACCGAAAATGTATATTGAAACTAGAAGCACTCAGAGAGTGCAAACCTGCGGCAAGGCCATTGGGTCACTAATGCCAAAACATCTAAACGCTATTATGTTACTTATAGGCAAAGAAAATGTGGCAAAATTGTATCACTTGTCACCAGTGGTACGTGTGCATGCTCTTGATAGTACGCTGGATTATAGTCATAAAAATAAATATAATCGTCATCTGCCGGATCTGTTGAGGTGATCACAGTTTGTAAGCTCATAACAGTTGTCAAACTATTATGTTACTGATAGGCTACAGAAATGCACCGAAATATAATTACTAGTTCCGTCACGGTTTGCCAAATACACATTGGCTCATTTTCAAAATCATCAAAAGTCATCTTACCAGGTTCTCCAATAATCAGACGGTGTGGATGTATTCACCAGGGTCACCCATCGTCCCTCCACGGCACCAGCATCAGAGACTCTCTGGCTCACTTCCCCAGTTCTGCTACTTCCAACGTCTTTAGGCTCAACCCCTCTTTGGCGTTGGCAAACCATATCACCTGCCATGTAGTGCATGCATACAATGATAATAGCAGCTGGCCTCTGCACTCCGCACTGCAGACAACGAGATTATTCTCTGTGTTACCGGACAGACTCTTGGTTGGCCTTCGCCAACATCAGAACTAATCACTAAATATGCTCCGTAAGTTGTTACACAAAATCAAATTCCTTTCTCTTCAGCTCTGTTTGGGTGTATGAGATTAAGCTACGAGAACAAAGTACTGCTGTGTGCCAGAGTAAGTGTACGCACGGACGCAGGATATACATCTATGACCTTGACAAACATCAGGAAAGAAGATAATTCTGTATGAATATGAGGTTGTTTTCCCTTCAAAGGAACAGGGCTGAGCTACACCTGTCACTTATACAAAAAATATGGCAATCTAACAAAACTTAGATTTGTTTTTGTAATCAAAATGATGACATTGTGAATGTCCTCACTAATAGTTAATTTGGGTGAAGCAAATTATTTTTAGTAGATGATACACTTTTCAATTAATACATTCCCTGGAAATATAATAAATGGTTTACTTTGCTAAAAAAAATACCATGATCCATTGCTGTCTTTAACACAATGCAGTGTGGTAAGATAATGACCCTCCATCATTACATACATTTGCATGCCCCATCAGCAGACATCCTTCACCCTGACTTTACTTGAATGGGCCGATTAATCTAGCGGCCAGTTTCCTGGTCCTGAGATTAGATTAATTCATTTTTTGACCTAAGGAAAACCTCCTGGCCCGGACGGTAGGCAGAGCGCTGGAAAGCACACATATGCCTCAATGGCGCGGTGAGTCGGTGGTTCGAATTTCACCACCAACGTATTTCCCGCATGTCTGGCCCCCATCTTCACCTGTTTCCGCTAACCCTAATAAATAAAGCTTGGAAAAAAACAGCCTGAATGGGCTGGAAAAAACATTAAAAAAAAAAACTCCTGGCCCGGACGGTAGCGAGGTGAATGTCGCGCAATGTCATAGTACTACGCAGGGATCTTTGACAACTCAACCGTCCTCTTATTCTTCTTGTTTCGTATCGCAGTCCGTAAAAAAGTCCACCGATGACGAAAACATACCTTTTTCCCTACATCCTGACGTGATGATGACGATCTAAAAATACCACCACAAGAACGAATTTGTGCATTCAGTCGTTTACTTTAAAAAGTGATCAGCGCTCATCTACGTTTGTGTGTGTAAGTGTGTGTGTGCTCGCAAGCACACACATACACGCTAATTAGTATGAAATTATTATTTGTCAACATAAACTTTCTTTGCACATGCACGCGAATCATTCAAATCTACCGTTAGTGCAGCCGATCAAAGGCAGCACATCATTTTTATGATCTAATCTTTAATAAACAAAGCATACAAAGTATGCATAAGTGTCAGCCTAGTGGGTACAATATGTTTTTCCAAGCTAACCCCAAGCTCTGATAATTGTATTTGAAAATGTTTACATTTTTAACATATTTGACCTCACATTCTTAAAGATGTTAAGCAACATAATGGTACTGCTACCGGCCTCTTAAAACATGCTGTTAATAAAATATTTGCTTTGCATTCATGTGTATTGCAATATGTCAGTATAGCTTTTAAGCAAGATGGAGCTGACTAAAAGTGACTATATGCCAACTTGGTCTCCATGGCTAAGGCTGGGCGTACACTGTGCAATTTTCGGCCCATTTCACCATGATTTCCGAGTCATGCGACTGTTCTAGATCTCGATAGGTTTTGCGTCGATCGTCACGTTGTGCAGTGTACGTTGGTCCATGAGCAGCGATTAAAACTTGCAGAGAACCTACCGATCGATCAGGAGAATATCAAGAAGAAGACGACAACAGAACAGTAGCCATGGCAACACGGCACTTTTCTTTTCATATTTAAGCAATGTCATAAGACACACAAGTAATTGCAGCTACCATCACCACAAAAAAACTTGATAAACATATTTTAAATTTAAATTTTTTTAATGTTTATACATTCCTTATAATTTATTGTCAGCTGTTTAAAAGTTCAGCGCATAGTCCTGGTATTGCAAGATGTCATGGTGCCAGCCGTCCAGCAGGTGGCAAAATGTGTCTGTACTTTATCTAGCGTCATAGAATTAAAAAGTGGCCAGCCTAAAACTGGCCCCCAGTTCTCATTGGATACATTTGTTCACTTCCGTACACAACAGTCTGATCGTCTCCTACGTTTTGTGTAGTGTCAGTAGTCAGATCGCACCCGACATCGGACCGGATAGTGTGAGTGGGTGAGTCGTGAGCAGCAAACTTTTAACCCCTGCCATTCGCTTGCATAGTGTGAGCAGCTTTTTACTTGATTTTTTACTTTACTTGATTTTTTTTGAAAATATTACACATTGTACGCCCAGCTTTAGACTAAAACTCGAATGGCCGCCAAAAACAACAATGGATAGGAAGAAGCCAATAGGCTAATTAGGAGTACCCCTTTGGTCCACAGTGGAGTGCAGTGGCATAACATCAAACTCTGGGGGACCCCTGCAAGATTTTCCCGGGGCCCCCCCTTCCTTGCAAGTTCATCGCCCCCCATTTTTTTGCATCGCCGCAATCACACTCATAGCACAAAGATTTTAAAAAGAAGTTATTAGGCTGTAGTTTTGCACAGTAAACAAGAGTAAGGACACAAACATGCCTCATGTGTCGTTCTTGAGATTCAAGCATATCAGCAAGATAAAAGAGTTTAACTTTTATTAAGCACAGGCATAACAGACACAGTATTAGGCCATTATAAGCCATGCTCCTTAACATTCTATTCCATCCATTTTCAAAGAAGCCATTCAAGTAAAATAACTGTTAGTAATGACAACTTTTTTATTTTATGTTTTGTGGAATACCTAATGCAGCCCAGCCTCACTCTGCTAACAGCAAGTTTGAGACCTATGCTCTGATTCTGGCTTACAACATAGTAAAACAATACTAAAATACAACTCGAAACCTGTTGTGTCAAAACTGTTTGCAAACATAAGAACAATAAAGCGTATTCAAAGTATATATATTATATACTTTATTCATATATTATTATATATATTATTTATATTCTATATGTGTTTTTTTT
>OMKY01023411.1:1158-12531 GCA_900302395.1 Bregmaceros cantori
CCGAGAGAGCGTCCGAGAGCAACAGTTCCCAACGGGTGTCGCTAAAGGCCAAGTTAATGTACCGAGTACTTTTTACTGACATCTCAGTAAAAAGTAGGTTTTTTTCTTGAGTAAAAGTAGAAAGTAACTTGTGAAAAATGTACTCCAAAAGTAATAAAAGTACTCAAAAAGTTGTAACTGAGTAAATGTAATGCGTTAATGCCCATCTCTGATATTTACACATACTGCACTGTTGCCGTGTTAGCCTGACAAGAACTAATGAATTGTCCATGGTCTGGATTAAACCGGCTCGAAAAAAGTGTAGTCAGTAGGCGTGACAAGCAGGGCTTGAAAACAAAATTATTTTTAAAAAGTTCCGTTCAGAATGGTTCAGGCAGGGCTAAGTTTACCGTTTTCGTTCTCAGAACCACTCAGACACCAAAATATCGGTCCTGAACTGGTTTGGAACACAAACATTTTGTTCGTTCTTAAAGTTCCTCATATTGTGCAATGTTAAATTTAGTTATTCTTCATACAAAAATATTTGGTGGACTTTCAAACTTTAGTACAACTGTATTACCACGAAAACCGGCTTTAGAACGCCATTACGTTCGCTTCCTCATCTGTCCACAAGATGGAGCCACAGATACAAGGGGCTTGATGACTGACAGTGAAAATTGGATGGATGCACAACCGTAAATAGTCTCCCAGACATAGGAAATGTTCAAATATAGAGAACGAAAAAAAAAATGTTTTTAACCGGTTCTGTGGATTTTATTGTGGTCCGTTTCTGTTCCGGAACAGTTGAAGAAAATCCGCTCCTCGTAAAATTCAGCAAAATTTTGTTCGTTTTTGTTTTCGTTCTGTGAACCGGTTCGGACCCCTGGTGACAAGTGCCATGGGGTCCTACGCCTCGATTCAAACCAGACCCACTTTAATGGGGCGCTGATTGGACCGCCCACAGACTCGCCCGGTTGGTCCAGACCAGGGCTTTGAACCAATATTTTTTCCCAAGCGTTTCGTTCCGAACAGAAACAGAATTATAAAGTTTCCGGTTATGTGTTCCACCAATAAATTGACGTTCCTGAACCGGTTAGAACAAAAAAAATATTGTTCCCGGAACGGTTAATTTAGTTCCTGTCAGCTGTTTAATGCTATGTAACATTTGTTGCAGCGAACCCATAGCGACTCGCTACAGAGGCCCGCTGGTAGAGCTCTACAGCCGAGGTGTAGTTGCGTGTCGGGGCGAACCCAACAACACGCTGCAGAGAGTCCCGCAACGATTCCTACTTCACTGCTGTATTGTAGATTTTATAAATACTTGTTTTATTTCTTAAGTTATGCCAAAGTGCACTCCTTTTGAGGAACAAAATAGAACCGGTATTAACCGGTTACCATTATTTTTAAATAAGTGTTCCTGTTCTGGAACATAAAAAATAATAAAGTTTCCGGTTTCTTTTCTGTTCCCTGGAAAATACTTAAAGTTCCCGGTTTTCATTTTCGTTCCTTGAACCGGTTCAAAGCCCTGGTCCAGACCCACTGGACTGGAACATCTAAATCACGCGCGACGCATGGGCGACTCGTTCTGGCCTGCCAGGTTATTGCCGTGTGCGTACAAACTCGCCGTGAGCATATTTATTTGAGTTTAGCAAATACGCAGCGAGTGGGAAGAAACCATTTGTGCAGAGATGGCAAGTAACAAAGTACAAATACGTACTGTACTTAAGTAAAATGTTCAATTATCTGTACTTTTAGAAGTACTTTTTTCTGCGATTACTTTTTACTGGTACATTCTTATCAAAAATATCTGTACGTCTACTCCTTACTTTTACCAAAACAGGCTAGTTACTTTTTTTACTACTACTACTTTTACTACTTTTTTTTGCGCACTGACGGGGTAGGATAACATGTATAATATTAGTCAGTAGGGGGCACTGATGGACCGAGTGCAGTCCCAGTTAATACGTGGTTTTCATTCAGTCCCGAGATATAAGCTAAATTAGGCTAGGTTGTTTATTCAAACAATAACATTGAAAAATGCAATTGACATACAATTTTATTGTTAGTACTTTGTACTTTCTACTTAAAAATACTTTTGAGTACATTTTAGAGCCTGTACTTTTTTATATTTGGATCAGTACTTGGTAGTCTTACTCAAGTTGGGTTTACTAATGTATTTTACTCTTACTCGAGTATGAAATTTGGCTACTTTTGCCATCTCTGCATTTGTGTACAGGGGTTTGGGCAGGCAGGGTTCTAGCAGGTGAGTTAACTTGTTTTTCCTTGATGCTGTCGTCCAGGAGAAAGTGGCAAGGTCACCACGACGGTGATGGCCATCCCCGGGCAGGGCCCAGACAGACCACAGGAGGTCTCCTACACCGACATGAAGGTGAGAAATGACCCAGTTTGGGGAAGTCCAATATGTTAACAACATAGCCAGTATATAAAAATGGACACCTCCAGGGCTTGAAAACAAAATTGTTCCGTTCTGAACGGTTCAGCCAGGCCTGTCTTTAACGTTTTCCTTCTCGGAACCGTTCCGCCACCAAAATATCGATCCTGAACCGGTTCGGAACACAAAAATTTTGTTTGTTCTTAAAGTTCCTCATTTTGTGAAGTATGTTATTTATAAAGTTTATACAAAATATATTTGGTGGACTTTCAAACTTCAGTGCAAGTGTATTAACGTGATAACCGGGTTTAAAATGCCCTTACATTCGCTTCCTCGTCTGTCCACAAGGTGGAGCCCCAGATACATGGGGCTTGATGACTGACAGTGAAAGTGGACGGAAATAGTCTCTCAGGCATAGGATATGTTGAAATATATAGAGAACGAAAAAAACGTCTTTAACTGGTTTTGTGGATTTCAGAATGTTCCGTTTCTGTTCCGGAACAGGAAGAAATCTCTTTTCGTTTCCGTTTCCGCTCCTCGTAAAATTCAGTAAATTTCCATTTGTTTTCGGTTTTCGTTTTCATTCCTTGGACCAGTTCAGAGCCCTGGACACGCGTTCATTTTGATGTCTGTGCCTACTTCTGGGTTGGTATGGGGGGAGCCCCGTCTCTGGAAAGCGCGCCCTATGGTAGTTTCCAATACAAATATTCCAATCTTAGCAGCCTGTTTTAACCTATTTAAAGATAGTTTCTAATTGATGTTTTAATGTATATTGTCGGGATAATTAACGGTTCATTGTGTGAGGGGGGGTGGGGTAATAATTTCACAAACGTGTCAGATTTGGCGTTAATATTTTTTATTTCAACTCCCATAGGATCCCATTCCGCTCTGCCGTTGCCGCCCTTAGCGGACAGTACCACCGGAAGAAGTCGCGTGCGGGGTGTCTCTCTCTCACTTACCATAGAGCTCTCTCTACCTCTACTTGTCTCCAGATATACGGATACTTTCAGCAATGGCACCGCGCTGTCGGAGGCTTCAACCCGGCTAGGGTTGAAGCCTCCGACAAGCAATAAGATGACGTCCTGCACGCTGCGTCTACTTATATACAGTCTATGGTTAACAGTAATCAGAATTGTACTTTGCATTAGGGCTGCAACTAACGATTCATAGTCAATTGGTTGCCAATTATTGAAACGATCAGTCGATAAATCCGTCAGATTTAAGATTCATTTTAATTCGCCATATTGCATATACATGACAGTACACACTGACACACATGGAATTTTAGTTGGGCATGAAACAACTCTCTCAAGATCAAAGATTAGATTAAATTCCTTGGCGATGGATCGATTATTGCGTTGATTCTCGAATAATTAGTTAGGGGTGCACCGATCACGTTTTTTTGCTCCCAATCCTTTGGTTTTTAACAATCGGCCGATCCCGATCTCCGGTACCGAGTCCCGATAGCGAGTGCCGATCCCAGATACCGAGTCCCGATACAGAGTTCTGATCCTGCAAAAATTGCTAGTACCCAAACTATTTGGCACAATTGTCAATTTCAAAAGTCATTTGGCAGGCTCTGCGACTCATTTACCGCTCCTGATCGGCCGATCAGGACAAAATCACGAGTCCCGATCCTTGGAAAAAAGTCTGATCGGCCCCCGATCACCGATCTGAGGATCGGATCGGTGCACCTCTATAATTAGCCATCGATTTAATCGACTAATTGCTGCACCCCTACTTTGTGTTTTGTACTCTACTCATGGTCCAGTGAGACTGGGTAAAAAGAACAGTTCTGTGCCGTGTTGTGTAAAATGTGATGTCTGTGGTGCAGGTCATCGGTCACGGCTCGTTTGGCGTGGTGTACCAGGCGCGTCTGATGGACAGTCAGGAGCTGGTGGCCATCAAGAAGGTCCTGCAGGACAAACGATTCAAAGTCAGTCTAATTATTATTACTTGTCATATTTTGTTATTTACCACCACCTCCATTTTATCGACATGGTTGGCCTCGAAAAGTGGGATGAGAGAGATCGGGGAAGAGATTGCAGAAAGGTCGACAGGGGGAGGAGAACTCACAATGCTGCCCCTGCCTGTGAACTAACACCGTGACTCCACGGAGAACTCTAATAAACTAAATATTTTGCTTATAAGGGGACAGAGCATAATGTGCATGGTCCGGACCCCCCAGCACCCTCCTCCGCCCCCCTGCAGCGTGGGTGTCGCCAATTATGTGGCGCCAATTTGCATTTAAATGTACACGCCACGGCGCGATCTTCCAAAATTCCTACTGAGACACAGACACACAACCATCCCTGTTCACTGCCATGGATGAACTGAAGACGTGACGACCAATCAACGCAAACCGCATTTGCATCGGCAAATCAATGCGAAGCAGTGGCTGACCAATCGGTGGCCCTACAACCCACGGGCCGCGAGTGACGGGGACGGGACGCCTAGGACTACCTCTCGAGGAGGCCCGAAAAATTCTACCGGTTCCATGGTGCCGACGTCGTGGAGACACAATTTAAGCGGATAGCCCCGAACAGTTCAGCTCTCTAAGGGTGCAGTGGAACCAGGGCTTAATAGAGCTGTGGCTGTGGTCTGGCTGCATATAAGAATAGAACATTTATTGTCATTGTCACAGTTCAACAACCACAACAACGAAACTGAAGGAGTGCCCCCCGATCCTTCCATACAACCAACACAGGCCACAGCGACATAGCAACAATAAAAAAGTTAAAATGCTGTTAAAAGAAATCAGCAGCATCAACAACAATAAGAACCAGTAAAAAGACAGTGCCCAACATGTTTCAGTGAGTTCAGTGTTTGGCAGTGTTCATTATCCGCACTGCCGTTGGAAAGAAGCTGTTCCTAAGCCTATTCGTCATGACGGACGTGGTGGAATTTGTGCTACCGTAGCCGGTCCCCGCCAGGGGCGTTTCCCCCATAGTGAGATACCGAACGGCGTTTGAAAGAGAACCACAATGAAATAACAATTATTTTGATCATCCATTAATCCTCCATTTTTTTACTGGCGATTAATCGATTAGTTGGTTCATTTTTCTATGAAAATCTGATCAATCTTTATTCAAAGTCTGCAATATTGATATTGCTAACTTCCGATTTTTCTCCACTCATTTCCTTTTTTTTCAGTATTGGCACAGAAGAGCCTTCTGTGCTAAATTCTAACATACTGGGTTTTCACCGTAGCTTACGTATTGTCTTTATTGTATTAGGGCCATGACACTGGGAATGGAGACTGGCATCGGGAACAACAGATATTAAACTTGTCTGAGCGGAAGATGGTGCAAACAAGGAAACGATTAATCGCTGCCAATTAATTGATCAAATCTATTGATCTATCAAATGAAGTGTTGATTTTGTCAATCGATTATTAACGTTTAATCGCTTGCAGCTATGCTCTTGTGCGTTTTTAAATGTAATTGAGAAGGGAGACATATTTTAAAACCGGTCAACGCGCTCAATAGTTTCTCCGGTCGCTTGAGAACCGCTGTCCTGGACCACAGCATAACAATTAGCACCCGAGGGCTTCCTGTGAGGCAGGACACACTGGATCACGTAGCAACGCAACAAGAATTTCCACCGGTCAACAAAGCCCCACTCGGAAGGCTGCTTCTTGGCAAGGAGAGTTAAAGTGGTGAAAGAAGAGTCGACATCTGCTGAACACGTTCACAGGTCTGGACGGATGCAGCGCGGAACACGGTGTCTCTGTGACAGTCTGGTGACTAGGGCTGTCACCGTGATAGATTTTGCTGGACGATGAATTATTGGAGGGCTGCGATTATTTTAATCATTGATTAATCGGCCATTTTTACTGAGGATTAATCAATACATTTTTCAATTAAAATCAGCGGTTATTAAAGTGAAACATTGATTATTAATAGGTTTTACAATTTCAATACTGCAAAACAATACTGCTGTTCTGCAATATTCACTTATTTGTAACACTTCCAAGAGCCTACTGATCTGTGCAAACGTATATTTTGGGTTTTCACCCAAGTTTACTTGTTATTTTTATTGTTTGTTTTGCTCTAGGGCTCAATAGTATTCAGTATCCAAGAGAATGGGCGGGGCCATGACACTGGGAATGGAGACTGGCATTGGGAACAACATATAGTCAACACGTTTGAGCGATGAAGTGGCCAAACAAGTAAACGATTAATCATTGCTGATTAATTGATTATCAAATGAGTTATTAATGATAATCGGAATCGTAATAATGAGTATAAAAGATTATCATCGATTAATCTATTAATTGGTTGCAGCTTTAAATTATTGCAATGATTGATCATTTTGTCATTCTCACAACTTTTTTCTTATTTTTTAAGTTATTTAATAAGCGCCGTTTTTCATTCTGTGAGTGAGATTGCGAGAGGATTGTATCGGAAACTGGTCTGAGGAGTCAGGGCCGAAAAGCCGGAGAGGGGATTTGAACCTGCGGTACTGCTCGACCTATGGTCTGGGAGACGCGCTCTCTAACCGGTCCGCCACCGCGCGCCCCCACCCCCGTTCTCACAACTTTTGATCATATTCCAAGATAAAAATGAAACACAAATGCCAAAATAATCTTTCAAATGTCAATAAATGTGAAACTTTCATTTCAATAAAAATGTATTTCAGTTGCTTGTCGGAACGTGAAGCATACTGGTTCGGGCAAATTGACTGGAAATATAGGGTGGGTGTCATAGACGTTTGTGATGTCACAGAGCTGTTGTCATGGAGGTTTGTGATGTCATAGAGCTTGTCTTTAACTGGATTTTTGGGGCCCCCCTCCGACACTTTTGAGTGTTGATTCAGACAGTCGTCGGCCCGAGCATTAACCTTGGGGTGTCAACAGCCGTGGCGGACGCGGGGATTTAGAACCAGGGCCCTTACATCGGTGGGGCTTTGAGTTTCTTTATCTCTCTCTGGCTCTAGTCACGAAGCTTGTCGCTTTTGCTGGGCACCCCAGGGTAAACCTTAAAATACAACAACAAATTGAATGAATTTAGCCCCGTAATTAACCCACACTAAATTTGACAAACAACTATTGTAATATAAACACCGTATTTTCTGCACTATAAGGCGCACCTAAAAGGCATTAATTGTCATAAAATAACGAGGTGCGCCTTATAATCCAGGGATTTATTTTATGTGGATTTCTTTCTGGTCATGATTACTGTCCTAAAAGTGATTTACGTGGTGCGCGTGTATTACTGTATGCCAGGCCGCAGAGTAATACATGCCATTCTTCACTATATAACTAGTTAAAATGTGTTGCATGTAAAACCTAAAAAGTAATTTAAATTATGAGGTGCAAATGTGCAGCGCCCTAGGTACGGGTAGGAAAAATAAGTCTCGACTTTGTCCTACTCCTTTTGAACATGTTCAGACTTTTGAGTTATCCTTTTTTTTAAATTGGAGATTTACTTTGCTTACTTTATTTTGTTTTTGACCCACGACCTTGCTGGTCTGGTATTTGTTCATATGGTTTTGCATCGAACTGTCTACTTGGCTGTTGTCTGACATGTTCGAATAAATAAACATTCATTCACTGTTTGTAAAGATTTCTAAAGGAAAACTGGCGTCGACAAAGACACTCTGATGCTGAATGTAAAATAAAGGCTATCCATTACGCAGTTGAATACGGTAATCGAGCAGGAGCGAGAGAGTACAACATCAATGAATCGTTGGTGCGCAAGTGGAGGAAGCATGTGATTTGTGGTTATCTGTTAAAATCGGCAGATGTTTATCTTGGTACGCCTTGTATGTTTTTTTTTTTGTTTTTTTTTCCCTCCAAAGACTGCTCGTAGGCGGTGCACCTTATAATCCGGTGCGCCTTATAGTGCGGAAAATACAGTGTATATGATTATATAAACAGATATGGGCAGAGTAGCCAAAATTACTTAAGTAAAAGTATTGTTACCTCAGCAAAATATTACTCAAGTAAAAGTCAAAAGTAGTCATCCAAATAGTTACTCAAGTAAAAGTTAAAAAGTACTCCACAAAAAAGTTACTTAGTAACTAAATAGTGAAAGTTAAGTAGTGAAAGTACTGAGTAACTTTCAGTAAAAAAAAAATGAAATAAATTAGAACAAATTCTCTTTTCAAAATGTTATTGAATGTCCCTCATTGATTCCCCTGAATCAATGAGGTTGCTTTTCATATCCTCCTGGATGGAGTCTTGTGTATGTGTGTAATATTAGAGAGAGAAAATGCCCGAGAGAGCGTCCGAGAGCCCAACAGTTCCCAACGGGTGTCGCTAAAGGCCAAGTTTATGTAACTAGTACTTTTTACTGACATTTCAGTGAAAAGTAGTTATTTTTCACCTCAAATTTACTCGAGTAAAAGTAAAAAGTACACCAAAAAATTGTAACAGTAAATGTAATGCGTTACTGCCCATCTCTGTATATAAATAGCATGAAATAAAATGTTTGGCCTATGGCTGCTGTCAGCTGATCCAATGGGACGTCTGTTCAATCCTACAGAAAACATGCCTCTACAATATGTCTAGGCTTTATTGATGCGTCTATGGCGCTTCGGGGGGATATACCTTTTTGAGCAGTCGCAGGCGACTGCATAGCCCTTGTTTCCGGATGACTGCTCCATACAAGACGTGTGTGTCTGTGTCCTTGTGCCCTGCAGAACCGCGAGTTGCAGATCATGAGGAAGCTCGACCACTGTAACATCGTCCGACTCCGATACTACTTCTACTCTAACGGTGAAAAGGTTCTCTCCCTTTCTAACATTTCCTGCTGCTTTGGTTTTTTTATTTCAAGAAGTTATTTTTGCTGGTGTGAGTTGCAACTAGCGATTATTTTGATCAATTAATCGGCCATTTTTACTGCCGATTAATCGATTAATCTGTTAAGTTCCTTTTGAAATCAGAATGATTACTTCTTTTTTTTTGTGTTCCATTCGTCCCATTTTCAGCTTTACTCAAAATTAGCTTGAAAGGGGGTGAAGAAGGGGGAGGAGACATGGGGCAAATTTGTCGGTGAGCTGAGCAAACCCACGATTCTCCGCGCAATCATGGCATATGCGTGCTTTGTAGTGCACTCACTGTTAACATTGAGCTACTGTGGTGCGCAAAATCGGAATGATTTTTAACCTGAAACATTGAACAAACAACATATATTAACCCTTTGTATGCTTATGACGAACATGCACGTCTTATAAATCCACGAGTTGTGTGCATAAGACGTCTATGTTCGTCATAGCGTTTTATCGCTCTGACGTCACTATGAACATCCGGGCTAACCCCTGAGATGAAATCCAAACTCGCATCATAAAGGAAACAATATAAAAAACACTGTAGTGCACGTGGAACACGCACGGCGGAAACGTCGCAACGAGCCGTTTACTATAGCGTGTGTGTGTGTGCGCGCACGTTTGTGCGTGCGCTCATGGGTGTGTGTGCGCGCGCGCGTGGGTGTATGTGTGTGTGTGCGCGCGTGCGTGTACGCACTCGAGTGTGCGCGCGTTCGGTATTTATACACGTGTACATCATTGTGTGTGCGTGTATGTGTCTGCGTGTGTGTGGGCGCGCGTATATTTGCTCGTGCGCGTGTGTGTGTATGTATGTATGCATGTATAATATATATTTGCGTGTGTGTGTCCGTAAACACACGTATATATTATACACACACACACAAACACAGACAAACATACGTGACGTTTGAGGTAATTACGCCCACCTGGTGTGGATTTGAATGAAACAAACATCATGATAAAAAACTTCAGGAAGTTTTTGAAGAAGACATCGATACCAAACTCGAGGGGGTCTGATGGATTTTTAGGTCCAGAATGAAACGCTTCACAAAAGTGCTCATATCTCCTGAACTAAGTTTCAACAGAAAAAACTGCTTTTTTGCCTCTTTTCGTTCCTTCATATCTCTGAAAGAGGGATGATTAAAGGCATATTTTCTTGTTCTGGTTAGAGTATAGAATCTCATCTACAAAATGTGCGATAGCGCGTTCTCATAGATGTTGTAGAACATATTTTGTGGGCTCCTGAAAATGCATGAAAATGGCCCCGAAAGCTCCGGCACACTTGACCCAAAATTTGTTGGTTAAACACAATTGGGTGGAGGAGTGCCAAACAAGGAAACGATGAATTGCTGCTGATTAATCCATTATCAGATTAGTTGCCGATTAATTGATCAATCGATTATCATCGATTTAATCGATTAATCGGTTGCAGCTCTAGTGTAAGCGCAATTTTTTCCATATCTATTGACAGGATTAGTCGAAGATTATTGGGGGTAGACGGCGCAGAAAAGCCGGCAAGGGGAGTAGAACTCGTGGCATTACGGACGCTGGGATCTAAACCACAGCGCTGTTGCTATAAATGGGGACCGTCTTTAGGTGCAGCGTCTTTAACCGCTTCGCCATTGAAAACACTCAAATTTCTGTTTTTGGTGCAAACCACTTTCCCACATCGAGGAATGTGCACTGATGTTTGAAGTAATAGTTTTGAATTTTTTTAGAATGATGAAAATAAATTCCAGAGCTGGTGCTGTGAACTGTGATACTTTTGGTTACAATAACTTTGATCGTTAGATGTCGTACTGGGACACCCTTATGTGCAGGGCCATATTACCGACCGGGTGAGTGGGGCTGGCGCCCCAGGGCCCATGGATCCAGGGGGGGCCCAACAACAATCCAGATACCGATGTCTATGCTGATTGCGATAGAGCCCTCTATTCTAGGATCTTTTTTGGTTGTACTTCTTTAGTTTAACTGAAATGGGCTGGGGGGAGTGACAGCAGTCAGAGGGCCCCTGGGCCATGTCGTACAGCAACTAGAGGGCCCCTAGGCCACGGAGGACGGCAATTAGAGGGCCCCTGAACCACAGGATATGGCAACCAGAGGGCCCCTGGGCCACGGGAGGCGGCAATCAGAGGGCCCCTGGGCCACAGGAAACGGCAATCAAAGGGCCCCTGGGCTATGCGGTACGGCGACTAGAGTGCCTGGGTTGGGGGGGGGTTGCGTTGGTATGG
>OMKY01023414.1:3020-15792 GCA_900302395.1 Bregmaceros cantori
TCCCGATCAGCTGGCCTGTCTGCTCGCCCGGTGAAGATCGTCCGCCATCGGGTAACACCTGCAGTTCCTTCCGTGGCCTCTGGAGGCGCTCGCTGTTTATTCCACCTCCGCAGCAGTTCCTCATAGACTCCGCTCCTCCTGCTGGCCCGTCCTGGAAACCTGACTCTATCCCTGACTCTTTAATAAATATTAAAACCTTTTTATAGTAAATAAACTTGTGTTCTGCAGCGCATGAGTCCTGTGTTCATTCTGGTTTCTGACATAAATAAAAGAATACAAATGTAATAAAATAAGATTAGTTAAGGACAAGACAGACGGACTGAAAAAGAGTGGGAATTAAGTAGTTGTGTAATATGAGATAACTTTTTTGTTGGTTTTGGATTTGCTTTATTTATTAATTTATTCTTCCGTCACGAGGTCACGCGAGACTACGTAGAGTCACGAACGTAGTGATGACGTGTTCGGTGAGCTACGTCATCAAACCGCGACCAGAGCTAGCAGCTCTGAAAGTTCGGCAGGAGAACACAACGATCAAATATGATCAAAGTGATATTATTGACCGTACCACACCTCGGATAAATCGCTCGGATACTGGCGGCACACGGCGGGTACAGAGATGGAGGGTCTACTTACCGGAGGATAGAAATCTCACCGGTCGATGCGCACGGAAGCACGCCCGCAACACGCCCACAACACGCCCACTAGACGTCACACGGTAAGGCTTTGCAATCCGATCAAGTTTGAAAAATATAATCCGCTATAAAGCTAACCTACCCGTTCACAGACCTGGTATGCGATTGTGAGGCGAGCACAGGTCGCGGTAAATAGGTAGAAAAAGGTAAAATCCGGGAGCCGAGGTAGAGCAGGTAGACAGGTGCGTCCACGGAAGTGTGTTTCCTCCCGATGGGACAAAATGCCAGCCCCCTCTATTTCGTGGGTAAACTCGTCTATAGCAACAGATTTCATGTGCACCATAGTTCATCCACAGTTGGTGCATTGGTGTGAGTTGCTCCGATAGTCTCCAAAGTGTACGTGGGCAAGACACTGAACCCAAAATTGCTCCCCAAGGGTTGTGGCAAGTGCCTTGCATGACAACTTCCTCCATTGGTGTGTGTGTGTGATTGAGAGCTCATAACCTGCTTTGTGGCGCAGGTAATGTTTTTGGTCAAGTGGATTGGTTTGTCTGTCCCCAGGATAACTGAAAAGGTTCTGGATGAAGAACAGTTGTTGGAAATGACACACGGGAGAATTGATTACATTTTGGGGCATTTCTGTAGCCTATAAGTAACATAATCATACTTGATCACCAACTTACCAATAGACCGCTGGGCGCTTACTGCGGTTACGTGACCAGACTCCTGGGTCACAGGGGCCGCTGGGAAATGTAGTTGCATGTTTGCCGGTGGTGTCAATCGCAATTGCGCCACTAGAGCACTTGCGTTGATAATGGGGTTGCCCCACATGTACCACTATGGCACAGGTTTGCAATCTCTGAGTGCTTCTAGTTGACAATGGAAATACACTTTATTCCGATTTCTTTAGGTGCCTGAGGAGCAGTGCAAAGGCAAAGACGGCCAGCTTCATAAGCCCATCTGCATCGCGTGGAGCAGCTCCGGCCGCAACCACTACCTGCCACTGGTGGGCGTCAAGGACACCCTACTGCCCACGCTGCCTCCACGCCTGCTGCCAAAGGCCTGGGGTGTCCCTCAGAATCTGATCCACACCTACATCCAACTGGAGGCAGACGGAGGCTGTGTGATCGGCGGTGATCGCAGTTTGCAGGTATTGCTACTGGAGGATTAGGGCTGCAGCTAACGATTATTTTGATTATCGATTAAATGCCCATTTTGACTGACCATCTGTTCATTTCACAGATTGATTATTAGCGTGAATTTTTATTCAAAGTTTGCAACATTAATATTGCAAAAAAAAATAAATCTGTTTCGCTATCTTCACTTATTGCTAACATTTCCATTTTTCAGTATTAGCATGGAAGATTTTGTCGTCTCTATTGTTTTAGGACCATGACACTGGGAATGGATTCTGGCATTGGGAACAACAAATATTAAACACGTTTGAGCAGAAAATGCCCAAACAAGGAAATGACTAATCGATTGCCAAATTATTTGGCGATTATTTCAATAATCGATTACCATCGATTTAATCATTTGCTGCTCTAATTTACATGTCAATTTATACACACTTTTCGGCCCGCCAATGGCAACTAAGTGTGTGAACCTTGCCGAAGGTTTTGAGGTTTTTATGTCATAAAGATAACTTGATAACCACAAGGTGCCCATTCGGCTCCTAAATAACTTTGTTTTTTGTAGACATCACAGGCAATAAAACATGTTTATTGTCAGATTTTTCGTATATCAAAATAAGTGTTTAAATCCGACTTTTGTTATTTGACGCTAAATGCTGTTATATGCTGCTGTGTTTAGATACTAGTGGTGCAAATTGTCTGGAGTGAGCCTTAATGGAACTCAATGTGTTACATGACACCTACCAATCCTTGGGCTGTGACGTGGCTGTGTGCTGGCAACAGGATAGAGCTACCATTTTTACATACACAATCAATTTTTACCATTTGATTTGATAGTATTGTAGTGGCACAATTAGCAATTGAGCAATTGTGATTTTTCTGGTTTGGTTATTCGTTTTTGTGGGTGACAAAATATAAGGTAAAATTATAATTCGAATATAAGAATATATTTTGAATGATTCAATTCATTTTTCTCCTTTTTGTTCTGAAAATCAAAATCTAATCGAAAACTGATATTTCATCGACAAACATCTGGAATTTCGGAATTTCTGGAATATAATCGTAAAGCTCTAACACATATGTATGGAATCAAAATGCAAGCGGATTCAATACATTTGTCTCTAGTATGTGTCATATTTTGTGATGATTACTAGTATGCATGACATATGGTTGACTATCGCTTGTAAAATGTTTGTTTTGCAGGACAAGTACCTGATGCGCCTGGTGAAGGCTATGGAGGAGGTCTTCATGGAGAAGCATGGCATACACCCCTCGCTGGTGGCTGACGTGCACCAGTACATCTACCGCCGCACCGGGGTCATCGGCGCGCAGCCCGAAGAGGTGTCGGCTGTGGTTACAACTCAAAATTGCATGTCGGATGGATCTACTTTAATCGTGTCCATGCTCGCAGGGGGTTCCTAGGGTGACCGCGAGCGGTCTGCGGCTTGTTTTGGGCCACGATTGGTCAGCCAATGCTACAAACTGATTGGGCGGGCCACTGATTGCTCACCAGTGAGGCTTCATGCCATGGAGGTTCTAAAGTTGCCGCGGGTAACTTCACTATACAAGTTAACACTTTTGTTTGAATGACCAACTTTTGCAAAAATTTCGAGGAATTGCATAGATTTAGGTGGTGCCTCCTAACGCATTTTTTTGAATTTTGCGACAAAATGCAGTGCCAGTCGAATGTATATCTTAAAATAATATATAATATTTAAATTTCCCTATTGAAGTTTGATGCACCCTCGTGCGCACTCTAGTGGGCAGACTTGCTCTTCTACCCTGCTCTGTGTGTGTGTGCAGTGTGTATGCGTCCCTCCCCACTAATGGCGCTGTAAAACAACTTGTACTTTTTGGTATTTCTGTATGTAGTGACACCATAGACTGTATATAAAAATGGACACCGCATTCGTTTTGATGTCCGTGCGTACTTCCGGGTCAGCCTGTTTTTTAACCTATTTAAAGACCTCTAGTTTTTAAACCTATTTAAAGACCTCTAATTGATTTTTTTAATGTATATTGCCGGGATAATTATCGGTTAATTGTGTGAGGGGTGGGTCATAATTTCACAAACGCGTCAGATTTGGCGTTAATATTTTTTATTTCAGCTCCCATAGGATCCCATTCATTCTGACTATGTTGCTCTCTCATACACAGTATAGCTCTTTCTATGTCTCTTTATCTCCGGATATACGGGTACTTTCAACAATGGCAGCACACAGTCGGCGGCTTCAACCCAACTTTGATGAAAGCAATAGGATGATGTCATGCACGCTACGTCTACTTTATATACAGTCTATGAGTTACACACAATCACGCCTCGTCTGCATCAAACCACAATTGACGCCTGATTGTGTTTCACAGGTCACTGAAGCGGCCAAACGCTCAGTGCAAGAACACCGGTTACACCGCTGCCTCCTCTGCGGCGCCCTGTCGGAGCTCCACGTGCCCGGCGAGTGGCTGGCGCCTGGCGGTAAGCTCTACAATCTCGCCAAGTCGACGCACGGCCAGCTGCGCTCCGACAAGAACTACAGCTTCCCTGTCAACAATGTGGTGTGCTCATACGATGCACAGCGTGACATTCTCGTGCCTGACTACAAAATGAGCACGCCAGCTTCCTGCAGCTGGTGTCACGGTACCTCTGTACGGCGCATGCGAGGCGACGGCACTATGGTGTACATCGACGGCGATCGCACCAACAGCCGCTCACAGGTAAGCCCTAGGTTTCAGTGTTGTTACCCCAACGTGTTCAAAGAACGATCGTTCATCAACTCCATCATATTTTAGGCGAATGTGAAGGAGACATTTCTTGGTGAACGTATAATTGTAAATGCACTCTTTTTTTGAGGTTGTTGAGGTGTATTTGAGTTCAGAACTTGGTCATATCACATTTCAAAAGCCTTCCGAGTGAAAACATGGCAATAAAGCAAAAAACACTTTCCTACTGCAAATCTAACCCAGCCACTAATCTGACCTAAGATTAAACTAAAAAGTTCATTTTAGGGAACTGCCTGTTCCTTGTTCAAAAGGATGACCTCTGAACAATGAATGAACAAATTCATTTTACACGGACTGAACTGACATTTGAACAAGTTCATGTTGAAAGTGAACTTGCGCAACACTGATGGGTTTGTTGTTTTAATTTAAGCGCATTGATGGTAAACAAATGAGTAAATATAAGGTGTATTAAGTTGTACATTGTCACAGTCTGCTATTTTGGCTGTGTTTGGATTGGATTGTTTCCCTTGCAAAGATCCATTGGGTAGACTTGGATACACTATGACCAATGTTGATCAGCTTGAATCAGCAGTTGTATCAGCTTTCCTAGGGGTCATGCACTAACCAAATCAGTTTAAATGAATGACATTATTTGTTCCAACTTGTCGTCATCAAACCTATTTTAATAATACTTGCTGATATAGCAACATGATTTCATCATTGTTTGGGACACTCGTATGCAAGGCTTTGAACCAATATTTTTCTCTCACTCTACTCGTTCCAAACAGAAACTGAATTTGTTTCCCCTTATGAGTTACACCAATAAATTGACGTTCCTAAACTAGTTAGAGCAAAAAAAAATTCTACGTCTCATGCGTGTCGGGGCGAACCCACAACGACTCGCTACACCTGGTTGCGTTCTACAGCTGGCGTCTCGAGTCATTCCCGCAACGATTCATACTTACCTGTTGCATCGTAGATTTTATAAATACTCCCAAAGTGCACTCATTTGAGGAACTAAACAAAACTGGTATTAACTGGTTACCGCTATTTTCAAATACGTGTTCCTGTTCCATATAACATCAAAAATAACGTTTCCGGATTCGTTTCTGTTCCCTGGAAAATACAAAAAATGTGTTTCTTGAACCAGTTAATTGCCCTGGTTGCATGCAAGATTGTATGGTTGTAATGGAGAGTTAGGGAGAGTTTGGCACAGTAGGGTTTTATAAAGGTAATGATTGCCTAGATGTGTGAATGTAAAAGTAAAATCATCTTTGAACTCTGTTAGTTCTTTCTGCGTTCAGTAACATACATACATGTAGAATGAAATTCTTCCTCCGCATTTAACACATCCCTGAGATTTGTTTTCAACAAAGTGTCCATGGTGCAGTGCAGACCATGAAATCATAATAATTAAATAATGTAAAACCAAAATGAGAAAATCACTAATAAATCACTGGAAACCCCATTTTTGATTCCTTCATTCTCATAGGGCGGGAAGTGCGGCTGTGGCTTCAAGCACTTTTGGGATGGTAAGGAGTATGACTGTCTGCCCGAGGCCTTCCCCATCACGTTGGAGTGGGGCGGACGCTCTGTGCGAGAGACAGTCTACTGGTTCCAGTACGAAGTGGACCCCGCGCTCAACAGCAACGTCTACGACGTCGCCACCAAGCTGGTCACCAAGCATTTCCCTGGAGAATTTGGCAGTGAGGTATTTAAGCGCTAGTCAAGTGTGTCGAATGCCACATTATCTCCAACAGAAGAAGAAAAGAAGAAAAAGTAGTTATTGGTACATATGCCTGAAGAATGGGGGGAGCCTGTCTGTGGAATGGTCATTGATTTGAATGTAATCATCAGCTTATTTTTTTACTTAATGAAAAAGTTACTTTTTTTTTTTTTTTTTATTGGGGAATTGGGAGGCTGAGTTGAGATCAAGATTAGCAACATTCTGCTGGTACCCATGCCTCAGTAAGTGGCTCTTGGTGGAGCTGATTATTTGATGGTTCATCTGAAGTGTGAATGCCATGGTGCAATCGTACAAATATCTGGGGTTTCATATCGACAACCAATTAAAATGGGACCTGCATGTGGGGTGTGCACAAAGTTGAACCAGAGACTGCACTTCCTCCGCAGACTTAGACTTTTCGAGGTGAGCACAGTCATACTGACCTCGTTTTACAAAGCACTCGAAAGCTCCGTTTGCTATGGCATGGCAGTTTGGTTTGGGCTCTGTAAAAAGTAATTCCAAACTGAAAAAAGCTACGTATTCCCTACATCCCATCTATGGAAGGAGTGTCATTCAGATGGCTAATAGAAATTTGTCTGACGCTGGCCTGAACACATCCTGTACTCTTGAGTTTGGAGCTCCTTGAGGAGACGCTTCAGAGCCTGTTATTTCAAATCTTATGTACTGTTATGTTGTCCGCTGTTGCACTGGAGCATGTTTAATTTGTCTTAATGAGAATTTTCCCCTCGGGGACATTAACGTTCCATCTCACCATGGCATTTGGAGCTAAGAAACGCTTCCATTGATTTGCAGACAGGTCATGGCTTCGGGCTCCCTTCTATGGGATGCGTCAGTGTTTTGTGCATCTGAAATTTGGGAGTGCCAAATATGGGTGGGTATTACGGTGGGGTTATAGGACGACATGGGTTGCATATTCCTCCCAGTGATTTGTCAAAATGTGCATAACGGCAGTCAGCACACAGTGCTGCGGGTCTGCTTCCCCTTGCGATCATGTGCTGCAGGTCTGCTTTCTCCATTTCTGATTTCATCGTAAGCCTCTCGATAAAATGAAAAATTGTGCGAGGTATGAAGGCGGCAACGTACGTACGTACGTTGCCGCCTTCATACCTCGGAGCGTCTTTTACGCTGTCGTGTGCAGCTATTTACACTCTATAGCGCCCCCACATTTTCCAGTAGTATTGCTCCGTTTCATACGTTCGCACGTACGTAATGGACGGAGAGAGCGCTCCACACATATCCGTAGTTTACGGGCGGTATGACTGGGCCTTTACAATATTGTACAGTGGATCTTGAGAGCATGTCAGTGAGGAAAATCTCCACTCTACAGTACTGCCTGTGCCCTTGGAGGAATGTTGTTCTACTCAATGAAGTCACAATGGTCAACTTTTGCTATGACCAAACAAACTGCAGTGACGTGTGCACTAAAATGTGTAAATATGCCTACAGTTAGAAAGATGATCCATTAGGGTCATGAATGAGTGAGTAACCTCAAATTAAACTATAATATTTGCAGCTATCGAATATTCTACTGATCAGGTATTCTGCCAAAATGTCCATTGATTTTATTAATTAGTTTAGTAATTGAGCTAAGATAACAAGTAATTAAGTCAATGTAGAATGTTGGTATAATGGTTTTATTGGGGGACCGCAGGACCCCATCAACTTCTCAATTACAGATATCAATGCACACCACAACAGTGGATGGAAAAAAAATATTTGAGGACCAGTGATAATCTTTTAATAAAAAACACACAAAAAAAGACTCATTAACTCAAACACGCACAAGGGAAGGGGATAGGGAGAGAAAAGAGGATGTTTTTGAGGGGTGTTATCAGGGCCAGTATGCAGACTGCTATCCACATTTAGATCATTTGCAATGAGAGAACCTCAGCTTCTCCAGGCATAAAGAAATGGAAGGGATCCTCCTGCGCTGAAAAAACAAATTAGTTTTTTTGAAAAAGTGAAATCGTTAAATCGTATTTCCTTATTAACATTGATCATAATGAATTTGCTGGTCTGGCTTCAAGTTATATGCGTGAATAGAATGTATATAAATTGACGATTGTATTAATTCTAATTCTGGGGTGTCTCTACTTAATTACAAAAATGGACACCATTTGCAAAGTTTGAAATATGAAACTTCTATTGAATATATTTTGGCCTTTTTCTTCAAGAAATCTGAAACAAATCGGGATATATATATATATATATTTTTTTTTTGCTAAATCGTACAGCCCTATGGATGGGATTATTCGGATACTGGGTTGAAGAGATTGGGGGTAGAAATGGCAGACAAGCAAACAGGGGGAGGAGAACTTGCGACAATGCGGACACTGTGGAAGACACAGCCCCATTAACATGAATGGGGGCATGTTAGGTTCGGTGTCGAACCACTCTGCCAATGGCACGCCTTTTTTTTTCCTCCACTTGTAGGAAATGAAAGTGATCAGTGGATTTTATGGATGATCAACATTTTATGATTGGTTTCCATAATGTTTTTTTTTCCGCAATCTAGACGATAAAAAAATCAAAAGGCATAAAATTGGTTTGTGCTGAATAACTTTATTCTGTAATAAATATAGATATAATATAAGTTGTTAACGGAAGCGGTAGAAATTTCCCAAAAGAGTTTAAGAATTAATCGAGGCAATGTGGTTATAATAATGGAGCACTTTATTGTAGTTGAGTAATTGCAAATAAAATTGATTTTATCGTTTTAATTTCTAAAACTAGCATGGATCGACAGGAACAGAACAATCAAAAGAAACAGAAATTACGCTGACCAATAGGAAACCTGGCCCACACTCGCTCTAAAGATACTGATGGGAGTACAATACTGAAAAATAGTCCAAAACACGTTGAAATAAATGGAACCGGAAGTTGCGTACCGAATAGACCTAGACGTTTAGCCTAACCGAAAGTAGCCCCGAACTCGTCTATAGAACATTCAAAATGGTAATTGATAAATTACTTGTCTTAAATGTTCTTTTGTGCGTGTGTGTTATCCAGCTTCTGGTGCAGAAGGTGGTGAACACCATACTGAGGCAGACGGCCAAAAAGAACCCAGACGAGTACAACCCAGTGACTGTGGATGGCGCTGTGCACAAGGCTGAACAAGTCGATGACAACGCACCACAGCTAATGGACACGGCTCCACCCACAAAGGTGAGACTGGGACACTAGAGGTTTGCATGATGTAGTATTCTACTTCTATGAAATTGATTGTCTTGATTTTCAAGGTTTTCCCACGAAATACAGGGGGCTGACATTTGTCCCGCCGGGTCTAACACACTTCCTGTGTCTTTTATTATTTCCCTGTGTAAAGTGATCATAGTGGACGAAAGTGGATTCATTTGGCACACAAAACGCCCGTTTCAAAATCTGCTTACTACAGCTCGCTCTGTGACAAATTACACATCATCCACTTCGCTCACCTTTTTATGTAAGTTGATGAAATACAGTCAAAATCTGACTTGAACATTCTCACAGATTTGGTCACATGTTCTTCTGGACCAATGGGATGGCTGCTTCACTGCTAATTCCAACTTGAATGATTAAATGGAACGGGTTGTGCAGATTATTCAATCATGCGTTTGTGGGGCATTGATCCGCACGAGAGCATTTGGGTGTGGAATAGCACAACGCAAGTTATCACCATACCTTTAAAATAATGCGGTAGGTGTGTGCTCCCTCCGATTAGAGCTGTTGAAAAATAGTCGAAGACTCTGCAACATGAATGGCACCGGAAGTGGTGAGCATATACGGGGGGCAATTGGCCGAAATTTGACCGGAAACTGGTCAAAAACTTGTCTATAGGAAAGATTTGGACGCTAACTTGGACGCAACCATTTAACTCTTTCAGCACCAAACATTCTAACACAAAAACATGCCATTGATGTTTGGTAAGGTCCACCAAGTTATTTATGTTTTATTGTCCTTTTTGTGATTTTTCTCCACCAGATTATCTTGACGGGTCAAAAGGCGAAGACTCTCCACAAGGAGGAGCTGACCATGAGTCGGGCCGAGCGTTCCTTACAGAACACCATTTCCGAGCAAGCGGCCAGTGGCCAGCGACGCCTCACTGACCGCCTCAAGCAGGAGCAGCACACAGGCCGCCCGGCCTCCCCAAACGCCACTACCGCTGCGACCTCGGCAGGCACGGTAGCCGTGTCCGTCTCCGCGCCAGCGACCCCCACCCGGATAGCATCCACGCCAGCCACCAGAGGGGAGGAGAAGGACAAGAAGATCAGAGTGACCACCAATGATGGACGACAGGTATAGATGAGACCCTGCCAATATATCTTGTACTGTACTGAAGCATGTTTGCCGTCTGCAAGCTGTTTTTATAATTGACTGATCAGGAGCATCTTTGATTTTCACCAATGGGCTCTCCGTTTTTATTTATTACGTTTTTATTGTATAGTTATAAGTGTCTAGTGTCATTGATTACATGGAATCAGAGTATGGATTAATTTAATTGCAAAAAACAATTATTTGTGTAACTTTTTTATATTGGCTTTTTATCTCATAGTGTACACTGTCTTGGCCACAGGAGCATCTTCAATTCCACAAATTTTCGTACAGCACCAAATCGCGACCAAAGACGCCTCAAGCCGCTTCACAGGAAAGCATTCCTTAAATTTTTAATGACCGTATGTACTAACAAAACTACTACTAACAAAAAAAATGTGTCAATGAAATCCAGTCGTAGTGTGTAGTTGGGACAAGAAGCGGAGGCTTGACAACCAAACTCTGCCCATGTCTTGCGTAGCCAGTACAAACTCCCCCCACATCCGCGCTGATTGGCCGATTGGATCCTTAACGAAGGCCCAATTCAAGCGTCTAGCGATGTGCGATGCGTGGACGATGCATTGATTCTGGCTGGCCATGCTAAACCAGACCAGCAGGAAGCCGGGGCAGGATCACATCGTCAGCTCAAACAGCGACCGATGCTCTGTTGATCCTTCACACATTGAGGACATCAACCTTTATCCACCCACAGGCCATGCTGACCCTGAAGCCACGCACCACCTTCCATGAACTCCAAGACAGCATCACCCAGGAGTTTGGTGTGCCTGCAGCCAGGCAATGCATCCGCCACGGTTTCCCTCCCCGGGAGCTGGTGCCACCCGGTGCCGGAGATGAGAACCGCGCCGTGGCCCTGCAGCACGGGGACCGGGTGGCGGTCGAGATCCTCAAATCGCCACCCCTTCCGGCTCTCCTCACCGAGCAGAATCGCAATAACGCTGGTAGGGATGTGGAGGGCAACAAATTGTTTTTCAAGCTGGCTATTTTTAACAAAACACTAGTATCAGATGAAAAAAAAAAGTGTTTTCCCTTAACCAATCAATATGCAGGAGACTCTGGGTCCGTGTTGGCCAAGTGGTTATGGACACCACACCGCACCTAACGCGACCCCATTCATGTTAGTGGCGCTGTGTCTACCGCAGCATCCGCAGTATCGCGAGTTCGACTACGCTCGTCGACTTGTCTGCAATGTCTACCCCCGATCTCTTCAACCCAGTTTCCGACTAATCCTATCCAATAAAGATGGAAAAACGGCGCTGACGCCGGAAAAAAAATTAACTTAAAAAAAATAAGATATGCAGGAGACTCTTATTTTATTTTTTTATTTAGTGGTTTATTTCACCATATAAAAGCAGAAATTACCAATGACTGGGTCAACTAATGAACCAAAAAAATCTATTGGGCTAAATAAATATGAATGAATAAAAATAGTCAACCAACCTTCCAAATATGAAAGTCTCAAAGTCAGTGTGGCAGGTAATTAGTTGAGACATTTTTTAAAGCAGTTTCCCCAAAAAGTAGAGGCACTCTTTATAGACTAGTTTTCCTGCTAAATACAGCGGGCTGACATTTGTCCCGTCAGTTGTAACGTCGCCTGTGTCTGCATATTCCCCTGTGTAAAGTGATCGTAGTTGACAAATTTGTCACAAAATGCACAACCTTTCAAAATCCGGTTACTACAGCTTGCTCTGTGACAAATTACACATCATCCACTCCGGTTTGTATTGATGAAATACAGGCAAAATCCAACTTGATGTTACTCACCGATCTGGTCACATTTTCTTCTGGACCAATGGGTTGGCTGATTCACTGGTAATTCCAACCTGAAGGAGTAAATGGAACGGGTTGTGCAGATTATTCAATTATGCGTTTGTGGGGGCACAAATCCGCGCAAGAGCATTTGGGCGGTGGAATAGCACAACGCAAGTTACCACCATCCTTTTAAAATGATGCGGTAGGTGTTAGTTACCACCATCCTTTTAAAATGATGCAGTAGGTGTTAGTTACCACCATCCTTTTAAAATGATGCGGTAGGTGTTAGTTACCACCATCCTTTTAAAATGATGCGGTAGGTGTTAGTTACCACCATCCTTTTAAAATGGTGCGGTAGGTGTTAGTTACCACCATCCTTTTAAAATGATGCGGTAGGTGTGTGCTCCCCTGATTAAATTTGTTGAAAAATGGTCAAAGTCACGGCAAAATGAACGGCACCGGAAGTCGCGAGCATATACGGG